>PVJH01035641.1:0-19483 GCA_004026705.1 Nesogale talazaci
GGTAGGGCCATGCAAACAGGGTGTGCGCAGCCTAATATAGGAGATCGGTTGGTTGGTTTTAGCTGCCACAGCCATGGCTATAAGAGTGGCTCATCTCAGAAGGAAGAGCAGAGGATGAAATTGCTGGGCCCTTCTCATGGGAGAAGAACCGCTTGTGGAACACATTCTAGATCCCTGCCCGGAGTGGCAGAGGTTGAGACCCAGGGCTTTAGAAGCCGAGGCAAACAGACCATGAGACGGTGCAGAGGAGCATTGCCAAGACCATGAGACTGTGAAGCAGGACGGGGGCTGGCTTCCTGGCCTACAGCAGCATCGACCAGGAGACTCTGAGGGAGAGACCGAGGATTCTGAGAAAGGCTTGGTTGTTGGCTGAGGAGAGGTATTGTTATGGATCAACGGCTGTATCTTTACTGTTGACTGAGCCTGACTTGTGGTCACCTGTTACTTCCTCTAGTAAACCCTCATAATCCTGAGTATCATCAGTGAGTTCCAGGTGACTGTTGCAATGGATTGTTAACCCCGCAGAGAGGTAGCGTGCCATGGCAGGAGCAGGCAGTTTCTCAATAAAGAAAGATGCATGTCTGACTTGTGCTGGATGACAGCGAGCCTTGGGTTTACATGGACATGGAGTCCCCTTCTCCCTTGCGTAGCTAGAGGACATCAGGTAAGGCCTCTATCTCCTTCACTGTGTTACTCCAGCACCGGCCTTGTTATTTCCAATATAATAGTGTCGTTTAGAGGCCAGTCGCTGGAGAAGGACCTCATGCGTGGTAGAGTGGAGTGTTCTTGGAGACGAGGAGGCCCTCGATGAGATGGAGGGGCCCTGGGCCTGCAACAATGGGCGTATTCAGAGCAACCTGTGTCTGGATGCAGAAGACCGGGCACCACTTTGCTTGGGTCAACCTCTAGTCATTATGAGTTAGGGCCGACTCAATAACACCTAATAATTAATGTTCCTAAGCAGAGCCACTGCTTTTGAGCAAAAGCTTTACATGCTAATCCTTTTCTTTTTTCTTCCTGCCTCCCCCCCATTCTGAGCGATGTTCTGTTGGATCTCACTTCGATACTTAAGCAGGCTGCTGTGAGGCTGTTGTTTTTCGGTACCGTCACGTTGGTTCTGACCCGTAGTGGCTCTCTGTGCAATAGAATGACACACTGCCCTGCACTGCCACCTCCTCACAGTTCTCCTGATGCTTGAGCCCAGGGTCGCAGCCACTGTGTCCATCCATCTCGTTGGGCACCTTCTACTTTAACCAAGCATGATGTCCTTCTCCCGGGACTGCTCTCTCCTCGCAGAGTCCACAGCATGTTCACGCTGCAGGATGACATGGGACCACTAGCAATAGACGGACCCTAGTGTTGTTGAGTCCAGGGGCAACTCCTGTAAGTTGTCCAACAAACCCCACTGTGTGCAACCCCACAGGGCAGAGTGGACCTGCCTCACAGGGTTCCCAGGACGATCAATCTTTATGGGAGCAGATCTTTCCTCAAGGACCTTTTGGTTAGCAGCTTCGCAGGGAACCATTAGAAGAAAGAGGAGTTGGAATGAAAATGTCCTCTACCTCACTGAAGAAAAACAAAGAATTTGGGACTCATCCTGCTCCACACGCCTGCTGTCTTTGAGTTAATTCTGACTATAGTGACCTTCTAGGGCAGAGTATAGGACTGTCCTTTGGAGTTTTTGAGACGGTGGTGGCTTTATATCTTTTTATAAAGTGAGTTGATGATGAGGGAAATCGAGTTTTAAATGGTAAATGTAAAAGTGAGACCTTAAGTTATATTTAATGTGCTGCATATATACTCCTGTATAAGCTGAATTTTCCAGCACATTTTTAATGCAGTTTTTGTGGTAAAATTAAGTGCCTCAACCGATCTTCGGGTTGGCTTATACTTGAGTCTATAAGACACTTAAGGTGTTTTCGGTACTGCAGTGACTTTACACATCATAGTCAAGCTTTCCTGTGCTTACAGGTGCCTCTTCTCTCTATTTTGGAAAGGGTTTTTGGTATATGGGCAGAAAGCTCTTCTAGGAACCTGGAGGTTAGGAAACAAATTTGGTGAAAAATAGCCAGGTGGAGGTGGATGGTAAAGACTGTATGTATGACATACCTGTATGTCAAAGCGTGAAGGTCCTTCCTTCATGGTAGTGTCCTGGGAAGGGATGGGAGGTCATCCAGCCCTTACTTTGCATGGAGACACACACAGTCTCTCTCCTCTTTCCATGCTGCCCACGTCTCTTTCCCCATCCTCCTAACTTCTCTTGCTCTCCCTCCTTCCTTCCTTCCCTCTATACTCTACTTCAGAATTGCGACACGTGATGATAATTTCTAACCTCCCCAGTCTCCTGCCATCCCTAGTTTTCTTTTCCCACATTTCTCTCTCTATCTTGTCTAATTGTAATGATATGTGAGGGGGCCCTGGAGAAGACCTCATGCCTGGTCTAGTGGAGGCCACTGAAAAGGAGGGCGGCCCTCAATGAGATGGATCGACACAGTGGCTCCAATGACGGGCTGAGGCACGGCGACAATTGTGAGGGTGGTGCAGGCCTGGGCAGTGTTTGTTCCGGTGAAAACAACAATCGAGACCCCCCTGCACAGCTGAACCCTGTCTGTCCTGTGATATGGGGAACAGACCAAAGCCAGGTGCCGTGTGTGCGGCCGACATCCGTTGGCTGCGACACTGTGTGTGCCCGAGTAGAGGTGTATCTTGGACCCCATCGTGCTCCCAGGTCTTCAGTGACTGTGACCTCTCAAGCAGATCAACACACCCGTCTTCTGATCCGCCGCCCCCTCCCCCTCCAGTGGGTTTGAGCCTTCCACCTTTCTGTTGTTAGTAAGAGTGAGTTGAACCAGGCAATTCTAGGTTGAGGAAAACCTCTCCTTCTACTATGGAGCCCTGGGGGCATCGTCGTGAATTGCTGCTCTGTGCTGCCCAAGGTCACCAGTGTGAAACTTCCCGGGGCCCTTCCGGGGAAACCCAGACCTTTCTAGTCCCATAAACAGGGCCCATCTGGGAAACTCAAGGCGCAGGACTCCCCTGCCCCACAGGGTCGCTGTGGGTCACCATCGACTGGCCGGTCATGAGTTTCCTCCACTGAGATCAGAGTTTCCAGTGCCCAGTCCCTGGACGCAGGATCCCCCACATGGGGTGTGTTTAGTCACCAGTCGGTACATATAGCGTCCCCTTCTGTGGAGGCACTGGGCTTCCTGTGGTGACTTATACCTCCCCCCAACCCCCACCTTCTCCCCAAAGGTACCTTCCTGCACTCCCCACGCCCCTTTCTCAGAGTTGGCCCCCGACCACATTGCTCTGGAAACAGCCTCCCTCTCTCTGGAGAGGAAAGCAGACTCGGTGGGCAGGCGGGCACTGGCATCTTTTCCCAGCATGCCTGGTCTCCTGTGACTCTGAGGAGACACGCTGCCCGCCTTGGCCTCCTTTCTTAGAGTCTCGCAGTACAAAGGCCCATTTGAGTCTCAGGAAGAGTTGGCAGGGCCGTTCAGCCCCGGGCACGACTGCCATCCGTTGGATTCTGGGTCCAAGTGAGATCCAGACGCAGTCCAAGTAGCTTCATGGCTTCCATCAGAACTGCCAGCCACTCATCTGACTCCTGGGTTTACAGCAACATCAGTGAAAGGATGGCCCCACCACCTGGCATCGCTCCGGCTTCCCCACCTTCCTCGGCTTCCGTGGCTAACAATACAGAATGTCTATTGCGAAGAATTTAATTGTGCTTTAGAAGAATCAGTGTTTTTCAGGAAACAACAGCAACAACAATAAGAGACAGTGAAAAAGAGAGAGAGAGAGGGAAAGGGGGAGAGGGGACATCAAGCATGATGTCCTTTTCCGGGAACTGGCCTCTCCTGACAACATATCCAAATTATGTAAGGCAAATAAAATATATGAGGGGAGGAGGAGGTAGCAGAGTTGAGGGTGGGATGGAGGGGAGGGTTTTATTTTAAGGAATTGGCTGACACCACGATGGGGCTTGCAAGTACTGGTCAGGCAGGCCAGAAATGGCCTCTGGATATTTATGTTCCAGTATCGAGGCACAACCTTCCTCTCGGAAACCTGAGTGTGCTTTTGTAGACGTCTACTGATTGGGTAAGGCCCACCCGCATGACCAAGAGCGATCTAAAGTTCACTGTCCAGTGTTCATCACTTCAACAGATACTTCCGTGACTGCGTCTTGGCCGGTGTCTGCCAAGTGGCTAGATACCCTGGAGTCAGTTCCGACCCCCCGTGACCTGACGTCCCATAGACAAAAATGACCCTGTCTTGGACCATCCTCACATTTGTTCTGTCTAAGCCCAGGGCACAGGGTCCCTTAACATGGGAATTGTTTTGTTCCGGGTAGACTAGAGAAACAAATATATAGTCACGCACATAAATATAAGGGAGAGGTTTCTATACAAGAGGAATAGGACATTAAGAAAACATCCCAACCCAGTCCAGTTCAAAGTCAGAAGTCCGATATTAGCCCATATGTCTGATACCAGTCTATAAAGTCTCCTTCTGACTCACAAAGTCACAGGCCACTGGGTGCAGGGCCCCGGTGCTGGCAGAGGTCTCCCCATGGCTCCTCACTTCCAGGGCTCAGGGTCCATCAACAGCATCCAGTGGTGGTAGAGGCAACTCAGAGATGGGCTCTCCACATGGCTTCTCCAGCCTCAGAGGTCTGGTTCCATTAGGGTAAGGTCGTGTGGCTTCTCCTCGGCTCCTTCAGCTCCTTGGACGCTGCCACCTTGTCTTGTCCGTGATTCATCGTCTCTGAGACTAAACTCCCAACAACTCGGGAGATAGCTTCTCATCTCCACGAGGGAAATATCGTGAGTTTTCCCAGAAGTCTCAGGAGAAAGCTATGCCCACACGGGGGGCTCATTGGCTACTCCATGGCTATCTCCAGGTTAACAGGCTAGACTCCATCCCTACATCTCAATCATGAAATTAACATAAGCACACGACCGCCACAACCGCCACAGAAATCAACACAGACAAGGAACTACACATGCCCTTTCCTCCCAGGGACTCTCTTTAGCACCATGTTGCCTGTTTTGTACTAGATGGGAGGAACAAGTATCCCTCACTTTGTGAAAGTTTGTTGGTATGCTCCTTTGCTTGCCCGAAAGACCTGAGTGCTACTTGAAAGAAATCCAGAGTGGGTTTTCATTTGTTATGAAAGGTGCCAAGTGAGACTGGCCGTCAGCATTCATTTTGCAGCAAGCCGTCAGGAGGCAGTGGGCGCCCTGAGCGACGAGAGTGGCGCCCCCTGGCCCCTTCCTCGGGAACCGCACTCAATGTTGAGCTGCCATGGCTCTGAGCTGCCTGTGTACACTTGTGAGTTGCCGAGTGGCGTTCTCCTGGGTTTTGTGTGTTGATTATTATGAATCGCTTATCCTGGGGGAGAGTGTGTTTCGGTTCTGGTGCTGGTGAAGAGTACTGAAGATACCTTGCACTGCTACAAGGACAAACCATTCTGTCTCGGGAGAAGTAAGACCAGAGGCTCCTTAGAGACAAGGAGGGCGAGATTTTGTCTCACATAATCTGGACATGTTGTCAGGAGAGGCCCGTTCCTGGAGCAGGGCAACATGCTTGATGAAGTGGAGGGTCAGCGAAAAAGAGGAAGGCCCTAGACAGGACAGGTGGGACAACAGTGGCTGCAATGATGGGATGCAGCGTGGGAACAATTGTGAGGCTGACTCAGATCGAGGAGGGCTTTGTTCTGTTGTGCATGAGTCAGAACGGACTCGGCGCACCTCGCAGCAACACAGCTTGGGTCTGGGAATACTCAAACAGAATTCCCTGTGTAAAGGAGGGGTCATGATGACATCATTGACTGACGGAACATCTCGTCAGAATCCTCTGCTTTTGGACAGTGACAGGCAGGGAGCTTCTGTCCCATCTTGTGAAGCACATGGAGCCCATCTGTCAGTGTTGTGAGCGTCAGTAGAAGCTTCTAGCAGTGATGGATTTCTCTCACATTCTTCCTGTCCTATGTCCCCGGGTTCCTGCTGACCTGCGTTAGCTCTTTCGTCCTGACCCGGGGACACTCTTCATTGGTGTGACCAACAGCTCCTGCACCCGTGAACTTTCCCTTCACCTCCGTGCCACGTGACCCCTTGTCCCAGGCTCCCTCTGATATCCTCCTCAGCAGAGATTAGCCTGCCTTCCTCTGCACCTGTCATTTATGAGGGAGTGATCTTCACATCACTTCTGTAGCGAGGGCATTTTCAACCACTATCTCATTACTCTTTTTCTCCTGCATAATCGATACAATTCACGTAAGCCACCCTGGAGCTACCAGGTTGTCTCTTGTAAGAAGGTTTCCAAAAGTTCATGGAAAAATGTGGCTTAGGGATGATAGATTTCTCCATAAACTATAGAAGCTCCTATGATCCCCCAGATGGAGTGTTGGCCTACGAACTACAGTCATTTGCTTTGATTCTTCATAATTTCAGCTTCTACCCTAAGGACTTGTCTACTGACCTTGTTTGGGTCACCTAAGGACACGGTTTCATCTTTGACATTGAGTCTTTGGAAGTTCTCTGTCTTCAAGATCTACCCAAGGTGTATCAGTTCTCAGTGCAGCGCTTGGTCTGCCCCTCCCTGGAGCCTCAGTCCAGTTGAATGGGTTCTACACTCTCAGTTTGACTATTGCCCTATTGTCTATTGTCCTAGTGACTTGTCCTAGTGACTACTGACACTGTCCATGTCCCGTGGCCTGTCATTGTCCTACCTTCCCTTCTTTCCTTAGGTCTGACTTGAGGCATGCCATTAAGTAGATTATTCCGGTAATTCTGGGGCTACCATTCTAAATTTCCCTTCTTCCTTTATCGTCAATCATACAATCTGCAACAACAAAAGGAACAAATTCCCCACCTTTAGACTTCCTCCTCTTTTGCCTCCATGTTGTCAGAGGACCTTCGCATGTGACATGGTGAATTGTCACCAGACTCCAACTCCTCTCCAACTTTAGCCACGATCTCATCATGCTTAAGAGTTCTTTGATCCTTTTTTATTGGCATATAATTCAGAGATCTTACAGTCCAGTCATTCCATCATGTTAAGAAGGCTGGGGCAATCATCGCAACAATTTTAGACCATTTTCTTCCTTCTTGTTAGCTCCCTATTTACCTCCACCTTCCCCAGCCATGACCTTCAGTCATTACAGATCCAGTTACTGTCTCTAGAGGTTCACCTATTCTGGATTTCACATGTTGAGGACTTAGCTTCTTTGGGGTGGCTCGTTTGCTTTAATATGACACCCAATTCCAAAATACCTGCAGTAGCAGACAACGTTGTAGAAAGTAAGGCTTTGCTGGCAGCAGCAGCAGAAGGAGAGTTAGGAGGAGGAGGAAGAGGAGGACACAGAATGAGCAGCCACCTGCCTCTTTGGAAAACTCCCTCCTTTGCTCTAAGATCAAAACTGGAGGGCACTCGGCTGTGATGACTGAATATTTAGATCAAAGGTTTCATCAGAGGATCTGTTGCTCAGTGTGAATAGAGAGACATTTTTTGGTTTGGGATGGCTGCTTCGATGCTTTTTAGATCCCAGGCACCACAGAGCAAAGGAGTAGGTAGAGAAGAACATCCAACACATCATAAAGCCAACAAACTGAGAAGAAACCGTGTCCTGACCCCACACTTCCAAGCCCATTGCCCTTCGGTGTTTTGTGGTAGAAAGGCCACCTCAGCACCACTCGCTTCTTGCTGTGGCCCTCATAAACGCCTAGGCATGCTGCAGACACATCGGTTGAGCTTATTTTTTGGGTACAAGAGATGGAGGCAGTACCTCTGGCGGGAGTATCGGTGCTGCCTACTGTCACCATGATTGTTTGGACAAAAACATATTTTTTGAACATTCGTTCAAAAATGGAAGATAAGTTCAGTTCCAGACCTCAGCACTAAAGGGAGGCACATGAAGATTTTTGGTTTTCCTCTGTGTTAGGCCAGATTGTCTAGAGGAACAAATCCACTGACGCTCATATATGGATAGGAAAGAACTCTGTATCCAGAAGTAGTTCTCTATCAGGAAGGTATCCCAGTCCAATCAAGTGTCTTTAAGTCGAAGGCCAGTCCATAAGTGGCATTAGACTCACGGAGCTGCAGACCGCTGGCCCAGAATGGGGAAGCGGGAAGCAGGAAGATCAGAGGCCAGTGGATGCAGGGACAGAGGACCCAAGTCTAAGGAAACGTGGCACAATGCCCACAGCTCTCAAGGTTGGGCGGCCCATCTAGAGCTGCCCCTGAGGGCAAGCAGAGTTTTAGAAAGCAGGGAGGCAAATTGGCAGAGAGGAATCATCTCTGTTGAATCTCGCTCTTGTTTGGAAGGGCACACCCCTAAGGTTGAGCTCCGTCCCTAGCCAGGAGTGTCTGGCTAACGTCGTATCTAAGCGCGACATCCACAGAAAGGCCATGTTTACGCCACACTGACGTCTGTTGGGTATGTGATGGCATGATGAAAAAGTTTGTGATGGTGTGAGAATGGGACACAGGGACGGGAAGAACGCAGCGTTGGAAACATGGTGCCCATGGAACATGGTGTTCAATGTAGGATCGCCACAAGCTTTCCATTTATAAAAAAAGAAATACTTGTGGAGTGCACAATAAAAAGAGGCCTGGCTGTAGGACAGCACGTTTGCCAGCTTAGCCTTTTATAGGTGTACCTTGGTGCCGAGGTTACTTAGCTAGTCAGCGAGCGAACACTCCCTATATCTAAGTACCAGTGCCAGTTGCATTTCCGCCAGCAACAGATACCTGATCCCATTCGCCAGCGTCCCCACCCACGTTGGTTCTTCTTGCTTTTGTCTTGTTTTAACCTTGGCCATCCCATCTGGGTAGGAGTGTGGTGTAGTATCTCATTATAGTTTTAATTTGCTATCTCTCTGAGGACCCATGACATCTTTTCCTGTATTTGGTGGTTGCATGAATGAATGCCCTATTTTGTGAAATGCCCATTCAACTCCATTGCCTATTTTGATTGGGTTGTCTTTTTTGTGGGTAAGTTGTGAACTTTGTAAATATATATTTTAAATGTTAGCGTTTTACCAGATATGTTAGGCAGGGTTCTCGAGAGAAACAAAAACCAAGGCACTTAGGATTATATATATCAAAGGATAGGTTTATACAGCAAGAAGGCATGTAATAGCTAATTACTCACACAGCAGTACTGAGGACTCAGTTCAACGCTCTTCTGTGGAATAGTTAATATACTGAAGGTCCTTCAACGCATACAGGCTGCCTATCCAAGGTCAAGGAAGCAGACAGCCGAGTCATCCCTTCAGGCAAGACAGACAGGCAAGATAGACAGAAAGGACCTGCAGACAGCAGGGAGGTACAGCAGCGATCCGTAACTTGGGTGCTTAAAGAAGCAGGCAGTGAAGTGAAGCGTGTTTCAAAGGCGTCTCAAGCTCTAGCAACAGGATCCATGGGTTGGCTCAGTCCACATGTAGCGCAGCACATGACTGGGACAAAGAACTAGCTCAAGCAGCAGCATGCTGGCCCAATCACCAGGCGAAAGCGAGAAGGGATGCCAACCATGTAAAGTACTTTTCTCAGTCACCCTCTAGTCAAGCTGCCAACCGACTGAATTCTGCCCATATGTCCCAATTGTGCCTCGTTGGCACAGTAAACCTATCACACCACATCTGTGGTTTCCAAAGATATTAGCTCAGTGGGGAGCATATGCTTTCAGGGTTTTTTTTTTTTTTTGTAAAGTCTTTTGATGAATAGAAGTTTTTGAAGATTTATGAGCTCCTTTTAATTATTTTTTGCCTTTTGCTATGTGTGCTTTTGTTAGAGGAGCCATTGTTGAAATCTAGGCCGTGTTGACCCTGCATGTTCTTATAAGAAACAACCCCAAGTATTTCATATGTGATAGACTCTCAATAAATACATATTGACTAATTGCCCGAATGAGCCAGGTCCTGTACTCAGACCCTGTCTGATTTGATCATTTCGAGATGCTACAGAGCTCACTGTTCTTAAATCGCCGGGAATATCTCTAACTTGAAGCATGCCTGAGCAGAAAAGTACCTTGGTTAACATTCCCGTTTCCCTTCTTCTTGTTGCAGGTGCACAGTTATGGAGAAGCCTCAGCGAAAGGTAGGGAGCACTCTTCCCTTTGCTGTGCTAAAGGGTGGTCAGGTGGGGAGGAAAATGACTCTGTGAAATCACCTTTAAATGACAGGCCCCAAATCCAATAGCGGTCAAAAAAGGGAGGAGATAAAGAAAAATACGATTGGGTTGAGGCGAGCATATTCTAGGGCGTTGTTCTATGAAAGGACTGTCCTCCGTCTCATGGGCCCGGCATGAATTTGTATGTGAAGATTTGGAAGTGAAGGGAGGAAGGTCTCTTCTTTTGAGGTTTCCTGTCAGACTTCAGGTTTGGGTGCCCACATGGCTGGCAGAATAGGAGAAGAGGGCAGTGCTGAAGTCACAGGCTGTTCTGGAACCTTCTGAACGTTAAGTGCATCTGACTGGGGTGGGGTAGGGGTGGGGTGGGGCACAGAGGAGGAGGTGGAAGAGCTGCATCGGCAGGGCAGGGTCGTGCAGTCATGGCTGATCTTGATTTCTTGTCAGGCCCGGGACAAACCTGAACAGCCCTTCCATCAGCGTCGCTCTAGGGAGCCCTTGAGAAACCCAATTCCTCTGCGGGAGGGGGCGTGGCCAGGCTCCAGGGGCGGGGCCTGGCCCGAGAAAGGCGGGGCCGGGGCTCAGAAGTCTCGGTATTTTCTCTGGCTGGAGTTCTGAAGCCCTGCTCTGTGTGCAATTTCCAAATGGAAGAATAATAATATTAATAATAACAGGCTGCGGTAGTTTATGAGAACCAGTCTCCCGTCATCAGCTGTGTATATGAGAAGTAGGAAGTGCGAGAATTCATAAAAAGCAAAACAAGACCTAAACTCACTGCCATCAGGCTGATGCCGTCTCACAGCGACCCTATAAGGGTGAGTTTCTGACACTGTGACTGTTGACAGGAGGGGAAGGCCTTGTGTTTCTCCTGTGGAGCGGCTGGTGGATTTGAACTTCAGACCTTGTGCGACAGCGCCTAACGTGTAACCAATTCATAACCCTGTGATATTTCACTGGTAGTTTAAAAAGTGTTAATCTGCTCTAAACATCTCTTGGAATTACTTAGAGAGATGGTCAGACACTTTGATGTATATCAAAGTGACGTTATGAAGGACGAAACGGTGCCATTAAAAAGGATATATTGCGTAATCTTAACAATGTAAGTTCCAAGCCCCCAGGAGAGGCTGGCAATCATATGATGTGTACAGGGGAGCTTCAAAAAGTTTGCCAACTATTCCTCTGGTTCCTTGAGGCTTCCTCAACCCCCCCCCCCCCCGCCCCATCATGACCCCATTCCTGCTTTTCATTGTGTGCTAGGCCAGAGCATGTGCTCAGGTACATAAGAGATCAGAGCTCACAACCCACAGAATCCAGGAATAGAAATGGCAGTCGGGATACCAGGAGACTGGGAGAAGGTGGGCGGGGGAGGCAAGAGGGGACTAATTGTAATGATCACCACCTACCCACCCACCCCATCCAGAGGGAAAGCATGGGGGAAGGGAGACAGCAGATAATGTAAGATATGAAAACAATAATAACTTATAATGTATCAAGGGGTTATGAGGATGGGTGGAAGGGAAAAAGGAGGAGCTGATACCAAGGGTTCAAAATGATGACAACAGTTGTACAAATATGCTTGATACAATTGATGAATGGGTTGTTAGAAGAGCTGTAAAAGCCCCCAATCGAACGATCATTTAATAAAATAGTACATATTAAGAAAAAAAAGTTTGTGGGAAACAAACTTCTTCTATTTTGCCGTGAGCTTTAATATACATTTATTTAACAATTAATTGGCATTTCATCCACACGTCATACATTTTGATTCGTCAGCCCTATTAAGAAGACAGGTACAGTCACCACCATTTCTTCCCTCCTGTACTGCTCAGTTCCCCGTTTCCTCCACCCCTCTTCCCCCCCTCTCCCCCTCCGCCCCCCCTCCCCTGCCGCCATTCCCTTCAAACCTTTCGAAGCCCCTTAGTACTTTTTAAAAGCCGCGTTCATGGAACCAAGACCCATCTCAGGCATGAAAGCGCTTTTTATGATCCGTTCAGAACTGCTCACTTTTTCCTTCCATTTATTTATAGCACTTTGGGTAACTTTTACAGTGGCCAATGTGACCTGCAAGGCGCTCTTTGAATCGACTCCAGGTCGGACCCGGACGAAACCTGAGCGACCTGCAGGAAAGGGAGCCCTGGAGAAACCCAGAAACCGGACCCAGGCAGCAAGGGTGGGGTGGGCGTGGCCAGACGCCGGGGGCGGGGCCTGGCCCGGGGAAGGAGGGGCTGGGCCTCGGGAGTGGTTGCTCTCAGTATTTTCTCTGGCTGGAGTTCTGAAGCCTAAAGCTGTGTGGACGTGAACGCTTGATGGTTCTTTCTACTTCAGGAACGTTTCCTTCCAGGAGGGGAAAACGGGAGAAAATTCCCTCCAGCGCTCTCCAGGTTTAAAGCCAGAAAAATTCCTTCTGCCACTGAGGGCATGCCACGAGGGCTTGGGGAACATTAGGTGGAAATCGCAAATGGGTGAAGCAGTTACTTTAGAAAGATGTCTGTGAAGAAACGCACGTTCTAGAGACACGGGGGCTTGAAGGCGTCTGTGGGGAAAATTTCCATCATCTTCCCATTCTGCTTTTACGTAAACCCTGTGAAGCCCCCTGAGTTTGAATCCTGGTGGCTTTAAAATGTGCAACTCCTGTAGTTTTAACATGAAGTACTTAAAAAAGACACCAAGCTGACCATTGAAATCTTCCGTAAGACGAACATTTCCGTGCAGTAACAGCAGTGCTTTAACCTACACAGGACGAGTCTTGAAACCAAATTTTCACAAAATAATGTTTTGCTAACCTTTCAGCAGTACTCAAAATAGCCCCAAAGTGGGAGCAACCGAGTACCCAACAACTAGTAATCAGTGGGTGAATCCAGGGCGGTATGCCTACGACGGAGAGCCGCATTTCTCCCAAGGAGGAAGGCAGTACAGACAGACACACGTGACGACTCGGCTGGGCCTTGAAGATGCCCTGCCCGAGGGACCAGAGAGACGCACGAGGGGCCTCATAGCGTACTCTGAACTCTTTTATTCTACGTTAATGGAATGGAATCTCAATGCACGCTGGCTCAGCGTGACCCCCTGCGGGCCTCTGAGACTGTCACTGTGGACGGGTGTGAAAGCCCAGCCTTTCTTCCCCGGAGCTGCTGTGCATGGGATCGAGGCCCAGCGCAGAACCCGCAACACTCCTGCCTTCCGGAAACGCTCTGTCTGCAGATCCTCAGAGGCGGAGGGTGGGTTCGCGGCGGCCTTGGACTGACCTGTGGCGAGCAGGGGTGGGGAGGAGGGGGCCCAGCTGACCACGAGGAAAAGCGTTTTGTGGAGCGCGTGCTGTGATTACCGAGTCGCACAGTCCGCACACTTTCTAAAAGGAATGGGGTGCCCCACGCTTGCGGGGGGGTTGAAATGTATGGGGTAATTCGGCGTTCAGGGGCCTCCCTCCCTTTCCAGAAGGCCAGGCGAATGCGTTGGAATGGCCTGTGAGACTGTGCATGGGGAGCTGTGTGATCTTGTGAGTCATCTCTGCCTGGGCACAACAAATGACCGGGATAAACTGTTATCAAAGAGGACAAATGATGGGGCTATCCTTATGAACACGCATTGCCACTAAGTGGATTCCAGCACACAGCAACTTTGTGGGGCTCCGCGGCGTGCCCCCGGAGGTTTCTGAGAACTTAACTCTACAGAAGCAGATGCCTCACCTTGTTCCCCAGAAGTGCCTGTGGGTTCTGACCTCCGACCTTTCCTTTTGTGCTTAAGCCACATTGCCACCAAGGCTCCTTAACGAAGCCCATTCTCCATTCGAATTTCTTTAGTTTGTACCTCCTGCCCCTCTTCCGTTCCAGGATCCCCCCGGGGACACCCCTAGACCTTGTGTCCCATCACTTTTGACAGTGGCTTAGCCTGCCCATGCTGAGCTGCCCTGCTGAGCACTGTGGGTCAGTGACAGAGTGCCCCTGGGGGTGGGGGACTTCTGTGTTCTGTCTCGTGGTTAGAACGTTGTTAGGGTTTCTGGGAGGAAGAGCCATGCTCACCGCTTTCTAAGGAGGGCTGTGAGTGTGGCTCATGTTGCTCTTGATCCCCTGGCTCAGTGGTGCTACGCAGACTTCTGCCCCTTGGTTCCCATGGGAGCTGAAGATTGTTGAGGGCGAGGTTGGGGGGAAGGAAGCTGAATGCTCTGTACTGATGCTGCCTGCCTGACAGGCAGGGTCTGGGTTCTACTCCCCTCTGACATGCTGAGCCACAAGCTCCCGGGCCTGCATTTGAGAAGGTGGAGTTTTCTTCCAGATCTCTGGTTGGAGAAAGAGAGTGAGCAGTGTAAACGAATGAGCTTAAAAACACACATTTACGGCACACTTCATCTCTAGGGCTTCCAGAAGCCGGCGTTCAGGGGCCTCCCTCCCTTTCCAGAAGGCCAGGCGAATGCGTTGGAATGGCCTGTGAGACTGTGCATGGGGAGCTGTGTGATCTTGTGAGTCATCTCTGCCTGGGCACAACCAGATGCCGGCACACCAGATGTTGCTACTGTCTGGGCTACTGGACTGGGCCTTGAAGTAAGAGGCTCTGTGACTGTGCCCTCATAAAGGTTTATAATTCTCTGCCCACTCCTTTGGGGGAAGGGTTGAGAGGAATCTGAATGGATAATGGAAACGACCTTTTAAAAGGGCACCAGTCACCCCCTCCTCTCCCCTCCCACCCCACGAATAACCTAGAAATCTATCCAATAGGGAGTGATTATGCTTTCAGGACTTGGGTACTAACCCATTAAGAAAATGGGGTTCTACCTGCAGCCTTGGAAAAAAGCCCTGGTAATCAAGTGCTGAAAAGCATGTGTACGGATATAGATTAGAGATAAGAGCTCACAAGACATGGAATCCAGGAACAGGAATGGGAATAGCAGTACCAGAAGGGTGGGAGAAGGTGGGGAAAGGAGGGGAGGAAGGAGGAACAGATCACAATGATCGACACATTACCACACACACACACACACACCACCCCAGGGGGAAAACATGGGAGAAGGGAGACAACCCTCAGTGTAAGATATGAAAATAGTATGAATTTATCAAGGGGTCACAAGGGTAGGTGGGGGAGTGAAGAAGAAAGAGGAACTGATATCACAGGCACACTAGAAAGTAAATGTCTAGAAGAGAATGATGGCAACATATGTACAAATATGCTTGATATAATTGATGTATGGATTGTTATAAGGGTTGTAAGAGCCCCCAATAAAATGATATTATAATTGAAAGAAAGAAAAGCCAGCCGTTGGAAACCTAGGGAGTACAGTTTTCGTCTGTCATCTGTGAGGTCGCCATGAGTCAGACTGTTAGAATCAGCTTGAAATCAACTGGATTGGGGGCATGGAAATATAGCTTATCTCCATTCCGTGGACTGATGGAGAAGGCTCAGGGGTCCTGGCTAGGGGCCCTGACCCTGAAAATAAGCCATGGCTTTGTCAGGCGGCGGTCAGACAGAATCATGTGGAATGTTCCTGATGGTCTGCTCGGAGGGCTCTTAGAGAGAGTTGTACTGTGGGACGTGTTTTCAGGAGAGGCCCGGCCCTGCCAGAGGGCGTCATGCTCAGTAAGGTGGAAGAGCCTCTAGGAGAGTTGGTTCTCAACCTTCCTAATGCTGCGACCCTTTAATACAGTTCCTCATGTTCTGGTGACATCGCCCCCCCCCCCAACTGTGAAATGATTTTTGTTGCTACTTTATTACTGTCATGTTGCTGCTGTTATGAATCAGGCGACTCCTGTGAAAGGGTCGTTGGACCCACAGGTTGAGAACCGCTCGCTGCTCTCTGAGATGGGTCCACCCCCTGGCTGCCGGACTGGGCTATGTCTCACTCAATGGTCCATAGCATCTCATTGGTCAGAAGGGACCGAGGCTCCTCACCGCAGCAGCCACAGCAGACTCTGGTCCTCTAATGATGTTTGGTCTTCGCCTCTCCCACCATGCTCGGACTCCCTATAGGGAGGGGCTGTCCGCTGTCCACAGTGAGGTCCATCCTGGAATTGGAGTCTGATCTCTCGCCATCACAGGAGATGCACGAGGAAGAGATTTGCCCCTGAGTTTCCCTCACGATGACCTGGTCGGTTGGACCCAGGGAGTCTTCGCATCTGGCCCTACCCGGTGCTTGTGCTGGTAAACCTGTAAAGCTTGCTTTACTTGAAGGAGAAAATGCATTTGCTGCTAAGGGGTTCTCTGGGGGCCGAGTGGGCCCCACGCTCATGTGAACCATGAGGGGTTAACAGTCTGTCCAGCTTCCAAGGTCACAGGTGCTGCGCTCGCTGGGCAGTTGTTAGAATCGCCAACCCCGCTTGGCCAGGACGGCGGAGGCTCCAGGGGGGTCCGAAGGTGAGGCTTTCCTCTGATGGGCACTGAAGCAGCATGTGCTGACCCCAGGACAAGCGGGCCTTCTCCCCAGGGGGCGCTGATTGACGCCTTTCAGCTGCGTCAATTTCTCTGCCCAAAGAAGGATGTTGGAGTGGACCGTCCTGCGTCAAGGATGCCATGGCAAAGCCTGGTGGATCCACAAGGAACTCCCCTTTTGAGGCTTCTCTTCCGCCCCAAATGGCTTGCTTTTGCTTTTGAGGAGAGTTCCTTCAAGTATTTCCTTCCACATTTAGTGTGAGGCAGGGCTGGACAGGTGCACTTGACATAGGTGTGCCATGTCCTGTGGGCATGTTAAGGTTAGTCAGAAGCTAGTACCCTCACTTTACCTATTTCAGAACAATATCATTGACAGCACACGAAAGCAATACCTCGCTGAAGATCATCCAACAACGGAGGCAGCAGTCCTTGACGGGGAGCTGCCAAGGTTCAGACCAGATTTAGAAGAGGATGTGCTTAAGGGATATATCACTGAGCGTTAGTCCGGAGTGACTGGAGAAACAAGTTCGTGGACATTCATATGTGTATAATAGAGAATTTTATATCAAAGAGTAATTGTGTAATAAGAAACCATCCCACCCCAGCCCAGACCAAGTCCCTAAGTCTGATATTAGTCGATATGTCTGATACCCGTCTATAATTTCCTCTTCAGACTCATGCAGCACATGAAATGACAAGCTGGCCTAGGTCTCTGTGTGGCTCCTCCAGGTGCAGGGCTCTGGTTCCATCAGGGGTCTCCATGTGGCTGGTCAGCAGGAAGACAAGGAGAGTGGGTGGCCTGGCCTCCAGTGAGCTATCTCCAGATAACTATCTCCAAATGAGGTCTTCAATCTGTGACCTGATTGATGGGATGAACTCGGCCCCTTCACTCTTGATAGTCTCAAGTCGACACCAGATTATGTACCTACCCCACATTGCAACTGTCAGATGAATCATGGCCGAAAGCAGAGAATAGCAGAAAGACGTCTTCTTGTGCTTCATTGGCTACACAAAGGCATTCACATGTGTGGATCCTAGCAAACTATAGGTAGTCTTTCGATGGTACTTATGAGGGTTTCTACATGGATCAAGAGGCAGCTGTGTGACCAGAACAAAGAATACGGCTTGGTTTAAAATCAGGAAAGCTGTGTGTCACGGTTGTATCCTCTCACCCTACTTATTCAGTCTGCATGCTGACTGAATCAGAGAAGCCGGATTGTATGATGAAGAATGCTGCCTTAGGATTGGAGGGAGGTTTATTAACCACCTGCCGTGTGCAGACGATACCACCTTGCCTGCTGACTGTGAGGGCGACTGGAAGCTCTTGGTGATGAGAATCGAGGAGTGCAGTCTTCAGTGTGGATTGCAACTCAATCTAAGGAAGACCCAAATTCTCACAGCTAGACAAACAGGTAATCTCATGATAAATGGAGAAAAGGTTGAAATCGTCAAGGATTTTATGCTGCTTGCATCCACAATCAGTGCTCCTGGCAGCACCAGTCCAGAGATCAAATGACACATTGCATTAGGTAAATCTGCACAAGACCTCTTTACAGTATTGAGAAACAAGGGTGTTACTTTGTGGACTAAGGCGTCTCTGACACAAGCCATGGTACTTTCAGTGGCCTCTTGCACATATGAAAAGCGGGACTTGAATAAGTAAGAGAGATGAAAAATTGATGCTTTTGAACTATGATGTTGGTTAAGCATGTTGAAAGTAACCCAGTAACACACATATCTGTCTTGGACGAAGTACAACCAGAATGCTCCACAGAGGCAAGGATGGTGGGAAAAAAAGTCCCAGGAGAAGCTCCTGCGGGTCAAGGACAGGGCAGTGAAAAAGAGGAAGGGCCTCAAAGAGATGGATTGACACGTGACTGCTCGAGCATGCTCAATGGGCTCAAGCATGACAATTGTAAGGATGGCTCAGGGTCAGCTGGGGTTTTTCCCTGTTACACTTAGGGTCACAGTGTGTTGGAACTGACTCAATGGCTTCTTATCAAGAGTATCCATAAACTAGTAGGCAATATTAAAGACAAGGTCTGAGGGCTGAGCCCCGGTGGTATAGTGGTTGTGGGCGGGACTGCAGCCCACTGGGTTGGTGGTTCAAATCCAGCAGCAGCTCTCCAGGAACAAGGCTGGGCCTCCCATTTCCACCAGAGGACACTGGTGCCCCCCCCCCAAAAGACAAGGTCTGATTTCCCATGATGTCATCAATAAAGTAGGGTGACGGCAAAAAAAAAAAAAAAAAAAGACACCCTCCTTCCCCCCACTCCCCGCTCCGCCTCCTCAATGAGATGGATGGACACCGTGGCTGAAACAACGGACTCAGACATTCCAGTGATTGTGAGGACAGGGCCAGACCAGGCAGTGTCAACATTGTTGGACATAAGGACCCACCCAACAACAACAACAACAGCAGTATGTGCCAGTGAATTGTCCTCGGCCACCGTTCAGATCCTAGTTTTTGGTACCTGGAAAATTCCTTTGGAAATGTGATTCTCTGTGGGTTTGTTCTAACAAGGAAGGCCCGTGCCCGACCTGTTTGGTTTTAATAAACAGCACACACCCTGAAGTCGATCGATGAATAGCAGTTACACAAACCCGGCGACCGCCTTTCATGACTCCTTCCTGGTATTGAACGGAAACCTGACCCGGGGTGTTACTCTAGCCCTGTATTTCTGCCAGAGGGCAGCTCTTTGAATGAAATCCTCTGTGAACAGGTCAGAAATTGGGGGCACGCCCCCTTAAAACCATAAAATTATGATCACGTGAACCAGGGTTTTTGAAGTCCATGTACATTTTAATAAAAAGAAATCGCTTGGCTGGCAACCATCAGCCCCTCATCCTTTCTCCTCCCACTTCTTGAATGTCTTCTTTGTGGTCTGTGAGAACCTAGAATAAGGACGTATTCCCTGCCTGTGTCTGGTGGTGCGGCTCGTGCCAATTTACAGACAGTAAAAAATGGGGAAAAGGACTACCAGGAATGCTGACA
>PVJH01035642.1:0-19482 GCA_004026705.1 Nesogale talazaci
TGAAAACGAATGATGTAAAGTACAGCAGATATTTTTATACTATGGTACAAATTGGTTACTTCTCTTGTGATTTTTAATATTAGGAGGCCTTACATCGAGAACAGATGTTGGAACAGAAGTTAGCCACGCTGCAGCGATTATTGGCCATCACCCAAGAGGCTTCCGATACCAGTTGGCAGGTATTCTATAGTCTTTATTATAGTCAAGAAACATTCAAACATAGCTTAATCTCTCCTGGAGGTTACATGAACCCAAACTAAAATCTCAAAGAGGGCAAAGTTTTTTCCTATTCAATGAACAAATGGTGAAAATTTACCAATTTTCAGTAGATAATTATCTTGCATGAATAACTTTTAAAAAATAATATTTAGTTACTCTGTGGTTTGATTTACACTTAATTTTTCTTCAACAGGCTTTAATAGATGAAGATAGACTCTTATCAAGGTTAGAAGTTATGGGAAACCAATTACAAGCATGCTCCAAAGTAGGTATCAATCTTGGTACATAAAGAAAACTACAGAGTTTTCATATAGCTTCCTTTACTTGACTGTCATTCCAAGTAGATGCTAAACATTTTCACCCTTCTTTTCATATTTTGTCATTGTGGAAATTGTCAAATGTATGTGTAAGTATAAGGAATTGGATGGTAAGGACCTGTGTACAAGTGGTTTGTTTTTTTCCCCCCTATTGCAATTGACAATTGTTAAAGAAACTAGGGGTGATTTGCCCTTTAAGTTTCCCTCAATTTGGATTATTATTTAAGCCATTTAACTGACTCTCCCTCCCCATAAATTGATAGTTTCATCAGACTGATTTATTTTTTTTTGTAAGCATAGGGCACATCATAAATGATGTATGTACATCCCTCGGAAGTATACAATCTAATGTCTAGTTACTTCTCTTTTAAAAGATATTGGTAGTAGAAAAAAAAGATATTGGTAATTATTGATGAACTTTGATAGATTCATTATTTCATTGAAGATTGCAAAAATGATGATGTTATAATTATTGATTTCCTCCATTGATTAAGAGAAACTTTACCAAAAAAAAAAGAGAGAGAGAGAAACTTTACCTTACTAAGCATTTGGTTATCCTAATGTTCTTATAGAGAAAAAGGATAAATGACTTTTTTCTTTTTTTTGTACTGAACTTTAAAATAATGAGCTGGCAACTTTTCATCCACTGAGTTGTTTCCACCTTAGATTTAAAAGTATTTTAGTGCTTTTTAATAGACTGCCCTATTTTTCTTATTGGGTACTCAAAATTATCTGTCTTTGGCCTTTGGGAACCCCTTCAGGTTGGCTCCTAAGTCCTTTTGATAGAACTGTGGAAACCTTGGGAGTTTCTTGCTGGCATACCAAGAAAAGATGTTCGTGTATGACATTGGGCCCCGCCCAAGTCCTCCCTCAACACAAGAATACTTTATCCTAACAACCTGACATTCCTTGATGCTCACCTACCCGTGCTTTTGAAAAGTAATTGATTATTTTTGCCCAGAATTGTAAATACTGTGAGAAGATAGAAAATATAAGAGTAATTCATTTTGTGTATTTCAGAAAATTTTCAGCTACTTTTGATACTTTTTTCTTTTGGAAAGATGAGTTAATAGATTTTCGAAGACATAATTTGCTGATGCGACTTTTAAGCACAACTTCAGTTAATAATGAGCCACTATTGTTTGTGTGTATCGGTCCCTTAATGTAAAACTTTTAACTATCCTAATGTTAGCTTTTTCTAATGGTAAATCCTCTTGTTAAAAATTTGGGCTATAATTATAAATTTGTTTTGATCCTAGAATCAAACAGAAGATAGTTTACGGAAGGAGCTGATAGCATTACAAGAGGATAAACATAACTATGAGACAACAGCCAAAGAGTCCCTGAGGCGGGTTCTTCAGGAGAAAATTGAAGTGGTTAGAAAACTTTCAGAAGTTGAGGTATCTTCATTTTAAGAGTTTTGCATATCCATAGCCTGATACCTATGTCCACTTGTTGTGACTGAAGAAATAAAAATCTAAAAAAAATCTTATTTTTACTGTGGTTAGCATTCAGCCACAGTACAGTGAACCATGATAGGTTCTGTAGAGCTACTCACCTATCATCTCATTTTTCTTTTTCTTTTTTAGCCAAGGATGATCATCATAGACCAAAAACCTATATTGCTTACATGCTTTTTAGAAAGGATAATTTTGGAGATTCAAAGAGAAATTATCTCTGAGGTCCTCTAGGTTTTTTGAGGAACAGCCATAACATGATTATCGTTGCTTAAAAATACATCACAGTGAAACAAAACAAAAAAAACCCCAATCTGATTCAGAATACAACATCTTCCAGTACTGAAAAAGCACCACAGATAATGTTGCTGGTTCTGGTTAAAAGTTAAAAAATGGATTGTTCTCTTTAACAACAAAAACAATAGTCTCTTTAACAATAAAATAATGACTCATTGTCATGCCATTAATTTGAAATGTAAGGAAAGAAAGTTGATGGCTCTCTTCTTGTTAATTACCATATTAATACAATGCTTTATTAACTCTGATTTCAACAATTGAAAAGCTTAAAATGTTTTTTTTTAGGAGGCTAATTATATAGTTATAATTTTTTAGTTTTGTTTTGTTTTTGGCATCACTGCCCTCTGGTGGTAGTAGTGGGAGCTACCCAGCGCTTCTTCTGAGATCCCCTGCTGGATTTGAACCGCCAAGTCCGTGGGCCACAGTCCCACACTCAACCACTTATGCCACCGGGGCTCAGCCCTAGAGTTATAATCTTATCCTTATCTCACTCTGTTCCCCCAAATTTTTGTTTGATGTTCTATTTCAGTGTGTATATTAAGTATATAAAAATCCTTATGTTAGTGGGCTGAGCCCCGGTGGCGTGGTCGTTGTGCGCGGGACTGCGGCCCACTGGGACGGAGGTTCAATTTCAGCAGTGGGGCTGGGCCTCCTACTCCCACTGCCGGAAAGCAGTGATGCCCCCCAAAAAAAAAAAAAATCCTTATGTTAGGGTTGAGCCCCTGCGGCGTAGTGGTTGTGCGCAGGACTGCGGTCCACTAGGTTGGAGATTCAAATCCAGCAGCAAGGCTGGGGCTCCTACTCCCAGTGATGCCCCCAAAAAACAACAACCACAACAAAATCCTTATGTTATTTGACTCAGTCTCATATGAAGACCAGGGCAAGTTGTGATTTAGAATAACCTATAGTTATACTTGGTTTTGAATTCAGAATATTCATTTATTCTAAATAACTCACCTGACCTGTAAACTTGAATTGCAGCGAAGTTTGAGTAATACTGAAGATGAATGTACCCACTTGAAAGAAATGAATGAACGGACTCAGGAAGAATTAAGAGAATTAGCCAATAAATATAATGGAGCAGTTAATGAGATTAAAGATTTGTCCGATAAGTTAAAGGTAAGTGTAAATTAATACTTCAGTCATATCATGAAGAGTTGTGCAGTGCTCTTCACCATCTCTCTCACCAACCTCCCCTGCCGTACATATACCCAAGAAACCATTAATTCAGTCACTGTCTCTCTATAAATTTACCCATTTGCGATTCCGTATACAGAAAAACATTATAAAAAGCAAACCAAAAAACCCCAACAATAATAACAAAATAAAAGCCTCAATTGAAGAACTAGAAAATGTTTTTTTTTAAAAAAAGCTACAAATCATAAGGGAGATCAAATGGTAAGATGCCAATAAAACTTTTTTAAGGGTATGTATATATTAAAGGTGTATAGCTTAGTATCTTAAAGCATCTTAAGTTTGTTGTCCCTAACAGACTGGTTAGCTTAACATTTTAGATCTTGCTGATCAGTGTTGATATAAATATTGGTCAGGATTGAAATGTATAGTCCACATAAGGTCCTTGTATTCCTTTTAAGGGGACCCTGGTGATGTGGCTGTTGAGTTCGCATTAGATTACAAATCACAAGGTCGGTGGCTCAAACCCACCAGCCACTGCACTGGAGAAGGTGACGCTGCTGCCCCATCTAGATTCAGAGTCTTGTTAATCCTCGATGGGGTGACTCGGAGTTAGGCTTGACTCAGTGGCAGTGGGTTTGTTTTGTATTATTTAGTCCAACTCATCTTGCCATAAATAATTGTCAATGTATAAAAGTTAGCATATTTCTTCTGCATGAAAATGTAGTTTCTACGCCACAATAGGTATCTTCTGGTGTGCCACCAAAAGTAGGCAGTAATCAGCAACACCTAAGATATTTCGGATTTTTGTTGTTATTGTTACTTTAAATCTTGAAACTGCTCATTATCAGACAGCTCCAATGGGAATGCCCATATATGTTAATGCTGGAACATATCAAATTTTCATCACTGGCTGAAGTTTAATAACATGCAGTGTTAACTCTGCTTCAAATGCTTTCACTGAGCCAAAGCACATGGTACATTTTAGACAGACTGGACTACAGAATAATTAGTCCTTTAAAATATAACTCGGTTTGTGAGGGTGCGTCTGCATTTAAACCATGGATTGAATGCAAAGAAGATATAGGCAGCTGTTAAAGGAGACCAGAACACCATCCTTTTGTGTGGTTTGGTTAACCTGTAATAGTTCTAAATATTGGTCTTGTTAAAAAGAGCCTTTTTGAAAAGTGTTTGTAATCATCATCCCTTTAGCTATCTTTTGTCTAAAATTTCAAAATACACTACACTTTGTAACTTTGAAACAAATGAAAAGGATAGTAATTTTGAGTGGAAAATCTTATTTCCATCTGCAAATACAGAATTTTTCACTTTGATCTTTTCTATGTACATTGAACACACTTGTTTGCATGGAAAACATGGATGTTTTTCTTCTCTTTGGTGGTATGAAAGTGAGATTCTAGAGCTGATCACTTTTTACATAATGCCTTTGACTTTATCTTTTTTTTGCCAATTAAAAAATAAAATAGCCTCACATATATGTTCTAGAGTATTAAATACCTTCAGTACAGACTTATGTGATGAAGGTTGTCTTGGCTTGAGCCTCTTACAGCAAGGTTAAGTTTTATTAATAGCTGAGCTTTCTTCATCATTTTCAACAGGTAGCAGAGGGGAAACAGGAGGAAATCCAACAGAAGGGACAAGCTGAGAAAAAAGAATTACAATACAAAATAGATGAAATGGAAGAAAAAGAACAGGAGCTCCAAGCAAAAATAGAAGCTTTGCAGGCTGATAATGATTTCACCAATGAAAGGCTAACAGCTTTACAAGGTAAGTCAGGTCATTTAGAAATTGATTTTATTTGATTCTTTTTTTTTTTCTTTTTATCTGTGAAATATCTTTTTCTTGGACTTTTATTTACAGTACGGTTAGAGCATCTTCAGGAGAAAACTCTTAAAGAATGCTGCAGCTTAGGTAGGTGACATCCAGATTCCTTATTTACAGCTGAGTCTTAATAAACTTTCACCTTGTTTACTATCTCAAATTAGAATTTTTTCTTTTTTTAAGAGCAAGGACTTCCTTTATTAGGTATAAAGTGCACTCTCTTAAGGGGAGATTTATTTTCTTTAATATTCTTGGTTGCCACCAGTGGGCGCATCTGACACATTCTACTTAGAGATATTTAAGTACAAAAATACATGAGCAATAGGATTCTGTTTCTTTTGAGGTTCCTTGGAGGCTACTATACAACTGTAGTTTTTTCTGTGATAGAAAATGGCAACTTAAACCCTTTTTGTAAAAATAAATTTGAATTGTACTACACAATCTCAATGCAAGTGGGAATACAAATGCCATGATTATACTTGAGACCAGTTTTAAAGTAACACTTTCTTTGATCAGGCAATGATGCACTGTCTTAATCCTAGGGATACAAGTTGATGACTTCTTACCTAAAATAAATGGGAGCACAGAAAAAGGTAGTGTAAAAAGCTTAAATACTTTTCTTTCGTAATATCTTTTTACTATTTAAGCTAGATAGGGATACCAGGACTTTTAGGTTTTAAGTATTTGGAATGAAAAGCATGATATTCACAGACCACCAAATGCCATCTTAAAATCATGTTTTCTTTTATAAGATTTAATGCTATAATCTATTCCTAGGTATCCTTTGTTATATGGAAATCTCAAGTAATAAACAGCTTAGGAATTTCAGTAGCATTGATTTAAATATTTTTGTTGCCTCCTCTACGCCCTCCCCACTATAAACAGTATTTCAAAAAATTATTGTTTCTCAAGCTCTTCCTCCTGGAAATAATTGATTTCCATTTCTAATTTTTGTGCCATCTTCTCTTGCATCTCCCATAAGGATTTAATTATCAGTCCATTGAATCCGTGGACATACCTTAAAAAACTATCTTATTTATTCATCTATTTCATCAATCACAATTAGAACAGAGCTAGCATTTCTACCATACAAAAAATTAATAATTAATTAGCTTTTGGACCCTTGTCTTTTATTTTTGGGTTACTTGGGTTCTCGTCTCAAAAACCTGTGCCTATTATTGGCTACTACGTGAGTATTTTTACCCCATTCTTTCTATATTTCTTTTGTCATTACAATTTCTGTTCATTTTTTCTCCTCATCCATCCAACACTAATTTAGCACCAACTGTGTGACCAGATCCTACACTAGAACCTTGGAGGAATGAATTAATATAACTTTTTTGTGTGTATATATTTACAAATTATAAGCCTTTCATTTCAATTTTTATATAGACCATATATTTGTTCAAACCTATTTGGCATACCACCCCCCCTTTCAAAGATAAAGTTTACTCAACACTCCCTGGCAATTAAGAGCTTTTATACTATAGTCCAGGATAAAGTGTAGCTATCTACTTTGCAGCCCTCTTGCATTGGTCCAGCACCCCTTGGTGGGTGATATCACCCACTTTGGGAAACTGATACAGACATTATGAAAGACATCAAGGTCAATATCCAGAACTTACTTTTTCCATATATCAGGAGATATCTAGGATATCTTTATCATCTTTAGACAGCAGCCAAACTCTGATAAAAAGTTTTAAAGGTGTTGTTTATATTCATTGTATTGTAATTACATTTTGCTGTTTATTAAGTAAATCCCTGTAGAATTATTTTTCATATTCTAAAAGCTAGTTATCCCTAAAGAGTTTTAGTTTTTAATTTCTATGGTTACTATATATTTATTTCTCTCCCTATGGCATGCAGCTTTTTATTCAGATCCATCCTTCTTTTGATTTGAGCATGACTTAATTAATAATGAATATTAATCCAAGCTAGGACCCTTATAGTCCTAACTTAGTAAACCCTCTTATGTACAACTGAACCATTATTACTGTCTAGAGCTGTCAAGTTACTACTGTAAATGTTTACCAATTCCAGTTGATGTAGATGAGAGTAGTTATAGATAGCTCTTTGATTTAAGTTGAAATATGGTATCTTAAGTATTTTAAGTTAAATCGTCATTGGAATTAGCACTCCTATGATAGTATGTTTGGCTTTTGGTAGTAATAAATTAAATAATGAGAGAGGAATAATGATATTTTTAAAGATACTGAGTAGTAAATTTCTGATTTTTGACAAAATCTTTTATACCAGATTTAGTTACAGAATAGGCTTTGGAACAATATAGTTCTCTTTTGAATCAATTATGATATAGTAATGAATCAACTCTCAAATTAATATTATTTCTTCAATGAACCCTATTTTTGAAATTATCTTCAAGTATCTGAAATAGCCCAGGTTTTGGTTCCAAAAGATTGTTTTGTATCTTGTCTATAAATTTATCCTTAAGGAGTATAAAACAGTGGTGTCCAATATAAATATGAGAACCACATATATAATTACAGTCTTTCTGACAGCCACCTGTTAAATTGTGAGAGCAAGCAATTTAAATTATATTTTTATTTAGCACACTATTTCCAAAATATTATTTTAACATGTCATCAATATTTTAAAAATTAATAAATTATTTAATTTTTTTGGGTAAGACTTTGCAATCGACTATGTGCTTCTTTTCTACTTACAACACATACCAATTTGAAATAGCCACAATACTTAAAAGAGATCAATAGCCACATAAAGCTAATATTAGACCAGGTATAGGAAATAAAAATTCATAGAAAGTATTTATGTATGAGTAAACTACATTTGAGTACATCTTAATTTTTTTTCTGTCATAGTCTTTTTTTTAACTTACTTACAATCCTATTTAATATTATAGATCCCATTCCCCAATAAGTCTCTGATTCCCTTGTCTTTTGTATTTTTAATAAAGTGAATTTTCAAAGGCCTAAGTTCAAGTAATGAAATATTAAAAGTGTCATGATATAAATCCTGTACATATACAAGATGACTTCAAAGAATTTTAGAAAAATTCCAGTATATTTTAATCCCTTTTTCCCACAAACTTTGGAAACTTCCCTTGTACTATCAGAGAGACTTTCTCTCAGGTTTTTAGGAAATGCCTTTGTGGAAAACAAATACAGATTTTTTAAAACTGATTTTGGATTTTATATGTCATTGTAGTAAGTATTTTAATGTGATGTTAGGATATTAAAATCAGAGTAGAGAAAGAGTGATTTTGCTTTGTGAGTGATAGTGGAATGCCCTGTTTTAATGAATATCATCTAAAAGTCCTTTGGTATTATTCTGGAATTTGACTTCAATTAAGTTTTAAAATGCTCTCTAATTAAAGTTAAAATTTGCTTTCAAATGGACATTCTTATTTAGCAGTGATGTATATATAATTTGAATTCTGAAAATGTGGTTTACATGACATTTATATCATGCAACTCATGTCCTTCTGAGAGTGTTGATTTTCTTGGCTCCAATTGACAAATTCTATTAATTAGATCTAACGTGGTTTTTTTTTTTTTCTAATTTCTGTCTACCTTAGATTTTATCTTTCTTATTTAGGGGCTGTGTTGTATTTCTATGTGGTATTCTAAGTATATAGTTCATTGGGCTCTCTAAACATAAGCTTTACCAAACTCCACCCTCCCTCCCCTGTTTTTATCTTTTACTGATGGTGGCTGTTCACTGGAGGCTCTACACTTCATGTAACTAAGTAAAGGATAACTAGAGATGTGACTCTGGAGTTAAAGAAGGCTGACCAGTTGGTAGCCAAGAGATGCTGAGGAATGATCAGAGTAGGAGGCGCTGTCTCATGTAAAGTTGATGCACAGGTGAATAAGAGTGAGGTTGATGAGATGGGGAAGAGCAAGAGACTTTTCTCATCAGTGATGCTAATTTGTGTGTCCTCTCTGACAAGTTGTAGTACTTTTTCACCTTAGTCACCGAAAGCCAATGTGGAACAGTGGGTTAAGCATTGGACTGCTAGCTGCAAGGTCAGCAGTTCAAGTTCACCAGCCTCCCAATGGGAGGCATGAGGTTTTCTGCACCAATAAGACTGACAGCCTTGCCTTACGGTCTTGGAAACCCAGTGGAGCAGTTCTCCATTGTCCTCCTGTAGGATTGTACTAAGTTGGAAGTGACTCAATGACAGTGAGAGAGGTAGTCATCACATTGGAATATATGAGGGTGAGTCAAAAAGCATTGCTAGTAGGGTTACAGTTCATACATGCACAGGTTTCCAAGCAAAATGTGTTCACACATATTTCTGTGACTCGTAGGTAACTGCAGACAAGTAGTACACTTGTCTTAATCTCATTAGCATGCCTTCCTAAATAGGTTGTATTTTATGCTATAGGAAAAAATTACTGTGAAGCTACTTTCAGTTTTTTAGTAGAATTCAAATGGACATGTTTCCAAATCACTGAAGCTTTGCAACCAGTTTATGGGAATACGACCCACTTAAAACAAAGTTTTTACATAGCTCAAATATTTTAAGGAAAACCAAGATGACCTCAAAGAGCTAAGAAAGGGAAGACTATCAACTCTTATGTGAATGAAATAATTTTTGGTTTGAAGTCCAGAAACTGGTGGATGAAAACCATAGAGTTATAAACCATTGATGTGATAGCTACTGAAGTTGGGATTTCAATGGTTTGGCATTTTTAATTTTAAGGGAACATCAAGATCTCAGCAAAAAACACTGCATTTTGAAAATCAAAGAACTGATTTTTCCACCAGTCTTTTAAGCAAATTGATCAGAGCTTTGTCTTCATAAGACAGTTTTTAATCAGGGACATCTTGGACTGGGAAAGCAAATTCAAATCTGAACAGTAGCTTCTGAGGGGAATCTGCTTGGCCAGTTAAATTCAAAACAGACAAGTCAGCTCAGAGGGCTATGGAGACTTTTTGGAGAGGAATTTCAAAATGGCAATCTTGAAATTTTCTTAAAGGACACAGGATGATTGTAGGGGCTTTTTGTGAAGACCTTTTTTTAAAAAAATTGAAGACTGCATTGGTGAGGGAAAGTCCAGGAAAGTTGCACCTAGGATTTTTTTTTTCCTTCTGTCAACACAAGGCTTCTACTCATTCTTCAAGAGGTGGGTAACAAGTGCTATCCTAGAAGAGTTTTATTGGAAAACCTTACCCCATCCACTGACCTTTTCCTTTTAGACTTCATTTTGTTTCCCATACTCATCATTTGAAGGAGTACAATTAGTCCATTGAAGATAACAAAACTTCCATTTTGACATGTAAATTGAAGAGCACAGAATTCTTGAAGGAAGGGTTAGAGAAATGGAAACACCTCCTTCATAAGTGTATCGACCTAGAGGGGGGAAGTTGCAAAAAACAACTTGGCAATTTGTTACTTTAAGAAAGTAAGTGTTCCTACTTACCTAGCAGGGGAGATATCATGACCACGAAAGCTACAGATTTTCCCAGGCCGAGGCTTATCCATTGCACTCTGGATGTGCTGAGCCAGGTTTCCCAAATGTGGGAAACTCGACTGCATAATTTGTGGTAATGGGGGACTGCGTTCATGTTCTCCCCTGGAAAAAAAAAGAAAGAAAAAGTGTTCAGTGCTTTTGTAGCAATACTTTTTTGAATTATGCAGATCTGTAATTGAAGGATGTTATCAAGATCCAGAAGGGGCTGAGCCCCGGTGGCGTAGTGGTTGAGTGCGGGACTGTAGCCCACAGGGCTGGCGGTTCAAATGCAGCAGCAGCTCTCCAGGAGCAAGGCTGGGCTTCCCACTCCCACCAGAGGACAGTGATGCCCCCCCCTCAAAAAAAAGATCCAGAAGTTAATTCTTTGACTCACAGCAAACAAAGATTATTATTTTTAAAAAAGGCTGAAATATAAATAAAGTGGGGTATTTTATTTTGATTGTCCCCATCCATTTTAAAAATTTAAAATCTCTTTGACCTAAACAAAACAATCTATTTAAGGCATTACTTTATGGTGTCCTTAAGGTATTTCCTTTTACCTCTTAACTAAGGTGAATGGATTGAACAGGAAATCATGTTTTTGAAAATTGTTAGAGAACATGTATTTGAAAATTAATTCAATAATAACAAGTAATATAAAAGTTTTTAAAGATATTTGTTAAGCTTTTGTGGAGAAAGGGACATTTTCAAATTTCAAAAACTTATGTGAATACACATACACACTCACATGATTTTCTTGATTTTTTTGTGTAAAAGCTACACCTTTACAAGCTTTAGTCTTATCCAAAATTAGTTGTAAATACAGTTCCTACTTTTGCAATTGGTTTTCAAAGACAGCATCAAACTATATCCTTAAAGGTGTTTCTTTCTTTATTAGAGCACTTGCTTTCAAAGAGTGGCGGGGACTGCACTTTTATTCATCAATTCATAGAGTGCCAGAGTGAGTACAGAGTATTTTTCACATTAATTTTAATAAAGTCAGGGACTAAAGTTAAAAAGTGAAAGGGAAAATGAGAGCCGTAGTGAGAGGGGCAGAAAGGGCCATCTTCATATAGCAGCAGACCTCTCCTTGTGTCTGTCTTTGAGTAAATGCTATTTCTTCTATTGTATTTCCTTTCCACACGTGGAGCTAAGCATTTTATGTTAGCTGGGGGTGGGAGTGGGATGATAATAAGCTTATTTATAAATAATGGTCTACTGTGCCGGGGATGTTGAACTCCTAAACTTTTTTTTTAGATACTCAATGAAGAGAAATAGTATTAACTTGTTTCATCTTCTGGGTCTGATGTTTTTGTTTTAAATAAGAAGAATGATCTAGTTTGGCACTCATTTCTGAAAATGGCCCTCATGATAGCAGGAGCTCTCTGGGAATGTATACCTCATTTTATGTTGCTTCACTTTATCGTACCTCGCACAGACTGTATTTAAAATCAAAGGTTTGTGGCAACTCAACAACAACCAAATCTTTGGGGTCATTTTCAACAGCATATGTTCACTTTGTGTATTCTCAGCATACTCAATAACTACTGTATACTATAAATGTAACTTATATGTACTGGGAAACCAAAATATTTGTATAACTCTCTTTACTGCGACATAATTTTATTGCAGTGGTCTGGAACTGCACGTGCAATATCTGTGAGGTATACCTGTAATAATGTGTGTTGTCTTACAGTCTGGTGTGTGCTGCTGCCTACCTTTGCAGAGTTGTTTATAGTTGCCTTTAAGAATATTTTAAAGAGACCTAAGTAGGCTAACTTTTGAGATAATTACAACCTACTGAATTCTGAACAAAAATAGAAATCACTTAGTGCTTGGATCAGTAGTAATCATGAGGGCATAATATCTTTTGGTCTTATCAATGACTTCTGAAAGTCACCACATATAATAAAGGTTTGTTGATAATGTTTATACTTTGCCCTGTCTGGCATGCATTTCTCTGTTTCTGTCCTCTTTGTTTGTTTGCTTGTTTGTTTTTGTGGGCATCACTGCCCTCTCGTGGTCGTGGGTGCTACCTAGTGCTGCTCCTGAGAGCCACCGCTGGATTTGAACCGCCAAGCCCGCGGGCTGCAGTCCCTCAGTCAACCTCTTACACCACTGGGGCTCAGCCTCTGTCCTCTTTGAAATGAGTTATTTTCCATTTTTTCATGCTTATCTGCTCATTTTTTGAATATTCATATATGTTCTGTGTTCAGCCCCACCACCTCAAGAACATAGACAGCCAGCCCTTGGTTGCATCTGGTAATTACAGCAGGCACAAATTTAAAGGTGACATTGCCTCGAGATGCAGCATAGAAATTTGGAATTTCACATAGCAGTTTTAGAAGAGCTTCTGTTCTTGTCAGTTTTAGATATTATACTGTTGAATTGAAATTCAATATTGCTTTAAGGCAATTTATTTAATAAACATTGCATGCTGTCATTTAAAAATATAAAATTACTTGGAAGGATGTACTTTTTATGGTATAATTTCTTTAATAAATTATATATTTAAGCATTTGAAATTAATATTTTGAGTTCAGAGAAATAGAACAGAATTTATTTTTAAAAAATGTCTTATTGAATTGCCACTTACAAAAAATCCCTTTCATTAAAAAAATTCCTTTCAGTAAAAACATCCTTTCTTGTTACTTACCAATTTTAAAAAATGTTTCATGATCATCTTATTTTAAATATTGTTATAAAATTTATGAAAAACTTAGTTGTAATTATAATGCAGAATAGTTTTTGTTTTAAATAGAGAAGAAATGTATTTGGAGATGTTTGATATACTATAATAATGGAGTATATGTGAATTAAATAATATTCAGCAATAGGGACATTATATAGTCTGAGTCTTTGTCATGGAATATTAAATAGCTAATAAAAATAAAAGTGAGGATTATGAGGGCTCTGTAGTTGGGTGGTGAAATATTCAATATGTAGAGAAAAACATATAAATCTTTTCTGTGAACAAAGAACAGAAAATGAAAGTAGAAGTGTGAATCGACATTGTGATCCGTTTGAGTGCAAATAGTGATGGTGTGGACTGCCCAGTGAGCTCCTGAGGAGCAAGTAGCAAAGCTCGGTGACTGAGTGAGGAGACCAGCTGTATCTCAAAATCTTTCAAACCTGTTTGCCACTTTAAATTTCCACAGCATGTCAGGAGAAGTAAAATGTTTTAAAATGAATTCTGTTCTCTTTCTTTGAGCTCAAAATATTAATTTCAAACATTCCAAAATAGAGGTAACTTAATCTGGATAGCCAGTCAGGATAATGACATTTTGTTGCTTTGTGATGAGCAACTATCTTAGAAAACACTGTGTTTAAATATTATCACAGATAAGACAAAATCAGTAAAAATCTTACTGAGATAAGTTTTTTCCCCAAGTACATTTGAAACAGTTTTGCATTATTTATGGCCAAGTGTTTGTTGCCACTGTTCTCATTGGTAGACACGAACTGAATTCTGATCTTGGTCACTAAGCATATATTTTGTGTGCAGTGAACTGTCAGTTGGAGTTCTCTCCCCAGTGTTTTACAGTGCAAATGTTAGTACTCAGTTCTCATTATTCACTTAAATTATATAATCTAAATTCGCCTCATTTTAAGTTTACAAATCAAATCATTCACTTCTATGTGATTTTCCATAGGTAGCTCTCTCAGGGGATATAGTTTTCAGTTATACACAGGAATCTGTAAGAGGGTGATTTGGTTGTTGGCCATCTTCACTTACAAAATGATTTTGAGGAAAATAAAAGATTGGGACACATTTCAGTTTGTTTTCCTTTTATGGTAAAGTAGACCATGTTTCTTTCACTACTCTTTTAGGAGAAAAGCTTTTAATCCCAGGCAAAGAAGTCAGACTTTGCGCAGATTTAAATATAGCCTTTTGCCTAATTCTAGAAGTATGAAGTAAATAATTCTGTATAAAAAGAGCTTCACCACTGAGAATCTAGAAGAAGCAAGTAACCTTAGTTAAACCTACTACAAGTTTTACAAGTATTTTTCACATCAGGATTCAGATATGAATTTTCTTTAAGCAGAACGCTCCATGTTTCTGAGAAGTTTTGTTACACAAGGCTTACTGTACAAACTTAAGAGATACATTAAAACTGCTGTGTACCACAGTTTTAAAGATACTTTCTTAGTTAACACATTGTGTACCTGTAAACTTTTTTTATATATATATATTTCACTCTGTCACTTGATTACCCTGTATGCTGCGTGAAAGATGAAGGGTAAAAGGTGGAGGGAGGGTCTAGGCATATAAAGACCTGTTTTCAGGACATTACTTCTTGGGGATAAAGTGAGAAAGCCTTCTCTGCCCTGCTGCCTGGTCATAGACGTTCTCTCACCACTGGAGCAGGAGAGGCATCAGGGATGGGTCCCACACAAACATTCCCCTGAGGAAACTAAAGGAACGTTCTTTACCACCGATGGCAAATCCCTCTTGATGATGGTTGTAAAGATATCCAGAAATAAGCCTCATGCCCTCCTATTGTTAAATCATGGGACTTACCATACTATGAACTTACCTGCTCTTTATTGGTAATTAGAACCTGTTCTTGACCTAAAGATCTCATTTTCTTAATATTTCAATCTGAACATGCCCCCCTACTTCCCACCCCTGTGGTGTGTTTTCCTCCTTAACCCACCTCCTAATCCTATTTTGAAACTGTAGTCATCATGGGTGTACGCCTGGAAAAAGATCAACTATTCTATTCCCATGAAGAGTTTTTCAGTCTCAGAAGCCCGCGGGACTGGTCTTCCCTGCAGGGAAGGGTTGCCATGAGTCAGCATTGATACAGTAGCACTTGAATTTGGAGTTTCGTTAGCTTCAGTGGGGTGTGCTTCTTTCATCCCCGCCTCCTTTGTCTAGGCCTTGCTCTCAAATACAAATGGCCAAATTTGGAATATTGCATTGCATTAGTGGGGCTCTTGTGGCTTACTGTTTACTTTTCATCACTCTCTGAGTCCAGCCTTTCCGAACAATTCCAGGATTATTCTAGTTGAAACAGATATTTTTCTTTTTAATTTTTTAAGTTTTATTTCTGTACCCAAATCAGTTTATTTATGGCAGAGAATAGAAACACTCATGGTTCCTTTCTCATAGCTCTCAAGGGAAAGAAACAGTTTGATGTTGGATGTTGGTTGTTACCCTTTGCATTGGTCATATATTGACTCTAGGTGATCTAGTCTTGGTTTCTTCACGCTATCTGTATTAAATGTCCTTTTAACTAACTTCAGTTCATTTCTACTTCGGGGTCTGTAACAGAATAAGAAAGATCTTGATGTGAATCCTCACCTAGTCTCTCCCTATCTTTGTGATTCCAAGGAGACTATTACGTCTATCTAAACATGATTTCCTCATTTATAAAATGAGATAATAGGATCTTCCTAATAGGATTATTATTTTTTTTGGTGGGCATCACTGCCCCCTGGTGGGAGTTGGAGGCCCAACCTTGCTCCTGGAGAGCTGCTGCTGGATTTGAACTGCCAACCCAGTGGGCCGCAGTCCTGCACACCACCACTATTCCACCGGGGCTCAGCCTAGGATTATTTTTAAAAGAATGCCTGGCACATAACAAAAGTAAACAATAAATGGCAGCTCCAAAACCAAACTCACTGCCTTCTAATCTATACTGACTCAGCAACCCTATAGGGCAGGGTAGAACTGCCCACGCAGTTTCCCAGACTGTAAGTCTTCCTTATGGGAGGAAGAAGCTTGGTCTTTCTCCCTCATGATAGGTACTAAATAGAAAGATATATGAGAACCTGGAGAGAGTTTTTAATGGTAACTGTCTTATTGGAACAACGTTTTCCCCTACCATTTTATCCCGTGGCAGAAAGCAACGAAAACTGGTAGATCTTGCTCAATTATTCCTCTTCAAGCTCTGCCTTTTTTCCTGATAAGCAAGAACTTATTGTACTCATTGATTACTGGCGTGTACGCCGTTTTTAAAGTATGGATTCTTCTGTGTTCTTTTTTAAGTCATTTTATTGGGGGCTCGTACAACTCTTATCACAATCCATACATACACCCATTATTTCCAGAGAAAAGAAGAATAAAGCAGAAGATAATTGTCCAGAAATGCACTTCTAAACTGAAATGATGGACTGGACTGCGTGCTTAGCACAATGTATGAATGGGGAGTCAAGAACTTCCTGGAAAAAATGATGTTAAAATATAATCATGAAATTTTTCTGTAAACTTTCTTAGTGCTTTGCAAAGACTTTTTGTAGGCTACATATTAATAAGCAAAACAAAATGAAATTTTTGTATTGTATGATTTCACTTTAGAAGCATGCAGAATAGGTAAATCCATCTAGACAGAAAGCTGATAAGTGGTTGCCAGGGGCTGTGTGGAGGAAAGAATGGGGAGTGGCTGCTAATGGGTACATGTTTCCTTTTAGGGTGACGAAAAGGTCTTGGAACTAGATAGAGGTGCTAGATAGTTGCATAACATTGTGAATGTACTAAATAACTATTCACTTTAAAATGGTTGAACTTTCATGATGTGCATGCATCTCACTTGAGTTTATAACAGAAATCACATGCACTAAAAATTAAGAACACCACAGATAAAACTTCTAAAAACTTCCAGAGACAAACTCAGGGTCTCAAGTTGTATTTTGTATAAAAACACATGGCCATTGGGTCTCTTCATACTCATAGCAACTGATATAGCAACTTATAGCAAATATACCCCATCGGAGTTCTCTGAGTGTAAATCATCTAGGAGCAGACTGCCAATTTTTTTTATATTTGGAGCTGCTGGTAGGTTCAAACCATGGTCCTTAAGGTTAGCAGTCAAGCGATTAACCACTGTGCCACCAAGGTTTCTTGTATTAGTGATACTATGCTCAATTTAATAGAGTAGGATTAAAAATTATGAAAAAGTAACCATAGGCTTTAGCTGACAGGCGGTTGTGGTGATTTTGAAGTACTTTTTGACTCAGTAGCTGGTGTGTGTGTGGACCAAGTTCCAACTCATGCGAGAATTTTTCATAGTACAAAAATAGACATTGAAAGAGACTGACATGCAAAATTAGGGGATTAAAAAATAATACATTATTTCCTCCTGGAGTTTAAAATATGAAAATCTGAATTTAAATTATTTTAAAAAGCTGTATTATAATTTACTGAGAATTCCCCATAAAAAAAGAAAATTTTTTCTTTAAATTATTCTGAAATGATTTTCATGCTGAAATATTAAAGCATCTCTGATCAGTGTATCATTAGGGAAAAGTAAACTATTGGTATAACATAATTTCTGCTACTTTATCTAAATAAAAAGCCTTCCACAATTTTTTACTTTAACTTTTAATACTCTTGATTTAAAGAATGTTGATTTTGTTTGGTTGTTCAAATCTCGTAATAAAGCAAACATTAATTAAAAGTAAAGGTAAAACTTCTATTTTCAAGTTGCTCCACCTACATTGATCTGATTGTTCTACTATAGTTCAAGAGTTCTTTCAGTTCCCCTCCTAGGTTCAAGCCTGGTAATAGGAGTCATGTTAGTTTTAAATTTGGTCATGGAATGTGTTACACTGCCTCGCTCGGAGAAGCGCTGCTCAGTTTGGCCTTAGAGAGTAACATTTATTTTCTTTGGCAGAGAAGCTGATCGTCGAGGGGCATCTAACCAAAGTGGTGGGAGAAACAAAGTTTTCAAAAGGTTAGTTTTCTGATTGCTCTATGGATTTTGACAACATTTTTGAATAATGAAAACTAGGATACATTTTCAAGGTCATTGTGTTTTAACCATCAGTTTATTTTATTTGTAACTCTTAAAGTGATAATACCAGGGGAAATACAAAATAGTTGGACCTGTGTTTTAGAAAGGATATACTAATTGGAAATTATTTTAAATCGGTGTATGCCTGTAATTTTTTTTAAGTTAGTGCTTGATTAGTTTCTCGACATATTACAGCTTTTCTGCAATCTCTCTCTGTCACTTTCAGCTTTCAGCTCAAAATTTTAATCAAACACAATGTGAATCTTTTAAAATACAACTTCAGGTATTTTGAGAATGATGACAACAAATGTACAAATGCGCTTGAGATGCAATGGATGTATATATGGATTGTGATAAGAATTGTGTGAGCCCCCAGTAATATGATTTTTTTTAAATACAAAAATTTGAAAAATTTGAACATTTCCTGGTTATATTTAATATCTTCTGAATGTTTGCCATCTTGATTTTTTTATTTGTAGAATCTACTTATATTTTATAATGAATATGTTTGTCTATAATTGTAAATGTCATTTGTCCAATGTAGTTTATTCTGTTCACTTTTTTTTTACAATGTCATATAAGAAAAGGAAGGTTTAAAACATTTTGTCAGTCACTTTCATGCAGAAAGAATCTTACACATACTAAAAAGATAAAGTTCTTTCAGATATCTGGTAGCTTCTATATTTGGAGGAAGAATGTGTAGAATATGCATCGGTGATATTGTTCGGCAAACAGGCATTGAGTTTCAGAATGGCAAACTATTTTTAGTATATGTTGAAATTTATTTCATCTTATTAAAATGGTATGAGAACAGCTTTTAAAATAGCGTTTACATCACCACCTAAATACCTATTCACGTTAGTTGACTGAATAGCCAGCATTTTGAAGTAGAAGCAGAACCTGAGGGAGGGGGGTTGAGAATCATCACATCTTTTATAAGGAAAAGTAGCTTGCCATCTTAGTGGTTCTGTTTAATTTGAAATTATATCTGCATATAATTATAATTATAGTATAATTATAATCATATAATCTCACTACT
>PVJH01035643.1:0-19475 GCA_004026705.1 Nesogale talazaci
GATTGCATGATAATGTATAACACAGCACTATACATTGATAGTAGTGAGTATAAAGTATTATTGAATGATAAAGTTAAAAAGCACTTTGGATGATTGTCAGGATGCTGGCAAGAAGAAAATAGCAAAGATAAATCTCCTCTTGGTGCATCTATTTTTCCTTTTGTAAAAAATACCATGGATATTCATTGAAGACTCTTTTGAAAATATAGTGATATGATTTCTGCACAAAGCCTGTGACCTGTCTTTTTAAAACAGCTTAAAAATATCATTTTGGCACGTATTGAAACTCACTTGCTCAGACAAGGTAGATAATGTTCATTTCTCTATCTCCTGGTAGTTTCCAACAGGAAAGGATTGATAAGAGATAATCCTAAAGGTTTAACTAAAAAAAATGACAGATCAGACAAGTGCAAGCATGATCCTCCTGAGTGCCAGGTTTACTGATGATATTGGAACTTTAAAAACATACTTGTTTATTGTGAAACATCTTTAAATGTCAGATGAATGCTGAACTAAATTCAAGTATCATGTTCTATATCTATTTGATTTTAAAGCAAGACACTAAAATAATGTGCTTCCTTTACAGACATTTCTAGTTCACAATTAATTCTCATGTGAGAAATAAAGTGGGGGCCCCCTCTGATCTTCCCTGCAAGACAAGCAGGAAAGAGAATCAAACTAATCTGCTCAAGGCTGATTCCAAGGAGCAGGGTTCAGGCATGCTGTCACCTTTCATTTTTCTTTATCCTATTATGGAACCAACCATCCCTCCCTGTTCAGTTCAATAAGTCCATTGTGGTGGCTACACAGAACTCAAAGACAATATACACAATTATATACATTTATTAGGGAAGTTAGCAGGTTACATCAATTCAGGAGCAGATAACAAGCGGGATGCAGTCCAGTTGTATGAAGAGTCAATTTTACCAGTAGTCATGTCTCCCTCTGCCTCTCAGTCCTCTGGTCAATTGACTGCTGCACAGATACGTGCGCAAATGGGGCCCCAATGGTAAAACCAGTCTCCATCCTGAAGACACTCAGTTTTACTCATTTGTTCTAGCCCACTGCTCACTGCTGAGTCTCATCATCTCAGCACTCCATCCTCTGCCACTTCTGGTACAGATCTTCACAAGCTCACCTAGCAGAAAGTTTTCATGAGGGTCCTGGAGTTCTCCTTCCTTCTTCTGAGAGGACTGTTTCTTATATCCATTAGAGGCCTCTATACCTTATGTCAAGACTTCTTCTCATGTATTAGAGACATAGTATCAGAAGATTCTAGCCCTAGGAAAGAATATCATGCTTTCTAGAATGGAGGCACAGTGACAAAGCTGAAACTTCTCAGTAGTGTGGATTGGCACAGTGGCTACAAGAAACTCAAACACAAGAACAATTGTGAAAGCAGTGCAAGACAGTGGTGTTTTGTTCTATTGTGCATCGGGTCAGCGTGAGTAGACAACATATGACAACAACAATGCCTTATGGGGCACTGCCTTAAGCAGTGGCATGCTAACCAGATGGTCACTAGTTTGAAACCACCAGTCACTCTTTGGGAGCAAAAAGAAGGCTTCATACACCCTTAAAAAGTGACAGTCTTGGAGCCCACAGGGGCAGTTCTTCCCTGTGTCCTACTTGGTCCTTTTGAGTCAGAATTGATCAGCAGGCTGTGAGTTTGGAGTTATACCATGCAGTCATTTGGATAGGAGAGCCACAGGTAGCAGTTTCATTTCATGACAGCATGTACTGTCAAATAATTGGATCTCTTCTGTAGATAACCCCGACCTCCCTGTCTGATCTAACCTCCCCCCCCCCCCCACAAATGGAAAAGAATGAGGCTCTAACATGACAAAGAAGGATCACACAAATGGCGTTCATTGAGCCAAGCATTGATTCATAGGGAAAAGACATTCCAAAGGAAAAAAGAGTTGTTCTTTGCAGAATGGAGAAGACTTAAGGGTGTTGTTTTCTGCTAAAAGATATGCTAACCATGAGGAGACATATCCAGGCTCTTTTGGGGAATGAGAGAGGGTTTCTCAGAATGAGAATGCCGCCCCTTTGAGGCCTTCAGTCCATCTCACATGAAGTTGTCGTGGACCTGTCACGAGTTTAGTTTGCTACTGAGGCAAAGGGTATCACGTGTTCCTTTGTGACTCCAGCTAGGCAAGCCCTTCTTTGGGAAAGCTCCTCATTGCCGAGTATCCTGCTCTTTGGCGTTAGCTCCTGTTTTCTAATCAGTTTGATCACAAGGAAGATTATTTCTGGAAAGGGCATAAGATTCTGGATCTTCTCTGTGCTATCCCCAATGTGAAGGTCTTGTCCATGATTTCTAAGGATGCTCGCATGTTGCTTCAACTTCCAATTTAAACAAATTCCAGGTCAACTGTATTTCAACAGGACCTTGTTCCGTATACGCATCAGTCACTTCACATTTTCTACTAGTGTTTTTAAAAGGTACTTGCAGGGGAAATTGCAATTCCTTAAATCACCTTAAGTATCCCCTTTCAAGGAGAGAGTCTAAGATTATTTGCAACATAAGCCTATTTCTTTAGAAATGAAGACAACTTCAGCCATCATCATGTCTTTAAACACATTAACTCATTAGAACAAAAATGCAATAGCAGCCTTGAGCCTGCACTCCAAATTACATATTTAATGTGCCTTTAATCATACAAAATGGATTTCCTGATTAACTACTACCACTAAATACTTGGCATTGCATGCTTACATCATTAACAAGATGAAAAACTGAGACTTAATTCTGCTTTATACGGACATAAATTGCCTATTTTTCCCACCAGTCAACTCTGTCCTAAAGTCAGAACTCATTAATTTTCATACCAAAGTAACAAAATAAATAAATTCTTTTTCATTAGTACATTTAGATGAGTTTAACTTAAAATAATTTTCATATCTATGATAGGAACAAAATGTATCTCAAAAAGATATATTTTTAAAATTAGGTAAAGATCTATTTTTAAAGAAAATTATTCTAAAATGGTCAGCATGTTGATCTGGCATGTTCTTCATCTCATGTGATTTTACCTATTGTTATATTTGTAGGTATAGTGTCCTGATGAAATAGGTCTTTTATTAAGAGTAATGAAACACATAGCAAGACAATTTTTCACACTTGCCTCTTTTTGGCATTTATCTTTGTCCCTTTTTTTGAAATTGGCAGTGTTGTGAAAGTAATGAGTAGACAAAACTGGTCTAATTATTCATTTATAAATGATTTATTTATGCCACAAATATTTATAGAATATAGAACGTATTTCAGGAATTAGAACAGCTTCTGCAGAGACAGCAATGAATTATTTCTGCTCATTTGGCATCACTTCTCTTGAGTCTTTTGGTGCATAACTAAGAATGAAAGTCTGGGTGTTCCTATACATGGTTATCTAAGAAAACAAATCAGTGGGTGACATAGATAAATATAGATAGATGAGAGATAGATATTTGCTTGATGTAATTTACTTCAAGTAAATGGCTTGAATTATTGTAAGAGACATTATTAGGTGCTGTCCAGTTTATTCGGACTCATAGTGACCATATGTTAAAAAAATGAAATATTTCCCAATTCGGCCCATTCTTTTCTATTGCTACAATTATTTTATTGTCATGTTACTGAGGGCTTCCTCTTCTTTACTATCCTTCTATTGTATGAAGTATGATGTCCCATTCCAGGGAGCCGTCTCTCTCACAAACATGTAAAAAAGTACATGAGTAAAAGTGTCACCATCCTCACCTGTAGGGAAGATTCTGGCTGCATAATGCTTTTTATTTATTTTTTATTTTTATTTATTTTTTGGGGGGTGGGGCATCACTGCTCTCCGGTGGTGGGAGTAGGAGGCCCAGCCCCACTGCTGGAATTGAACCTTTGTCCCAGTGGGCCGCAGTCCCGCGCACAACCACTACGCCACCGGGGCTCAGCCCAAAATAGTTTCTTTTTTTTTTTTGTGGGCATCACTGCCTCTGGTGGTCGTGGGCGCTACCCAGCCGCCGCTGGATTCGCACCGCCAAGCCCGCGGGCTGCAGGCTGCAGTTCCGCACTCAACCACTTACGCCACCGGGGCTCAGCCCCTGCATAATGCTTTTTAAATATTCTTTGTCAACATGATAATTTAAATGCATCACCTTTCTCCAGTTCTCCTTATTCATTGTCCAGCTTTCACATACAGATAAAACTATTGGTAAAGACAACAGCAAGCATGGCTTGGATTAGGCCCTCCTTAGTCCTAAATGTGGCATCTTTCATTTTTCATGCTGTAAATCTCTTCTCTAGCAGATTTGCCTAATGCAATACAACCTTTGATTTCTTGGCTGCTGATTCATGAGTGGTGATTGTGGATCCAAGCAACATGCAATCTTTGGCACTTTTAATATTTTCTCCATTTATCACGATGTCACCATTAGTCCAATTGTGAAGATTTTGGTGTTACATTGAGTTGTAATCTATACTGAAGGCTACTGTCTTCGGTCTTTATCAGCAAAGGCCTCAAGTTTTCTTTGCTTTTGGTAAAAAAGGTTGTGTCATATGTAGATCATGATTTTTTAATGAACCTTCTTTCTATAATAATACGTTATTGATCTAGTCCAGCTTCTCTGATTATTTGTTTAACATACAGATCGAATAACATGATGAAAATAATATAAATCTGATGCAGATGTTTTCTAATTTTAAACCATTAACTACCCAGTTCTTCTGTTTTTGGTATACATGCAGGTTCTGCATGAACCAAAATAGATTGTGTAGAGTTCTCCCTTTTAGCAAAATGAATCATAGGCTGGACTGCTAAGGTCACCTGTTCAAAACTTTAAGGTACTGAATTGGAAAAAATGACTGTTTCTACTCCAGTAAAGACTCAGAAATGCACAGAGACAGTTTTGCTCTCTCCTTTAGGATTGCCATGCTTCAGAATGCACTCTCAAGGCAGGGAGGAAGTAGGTGAGTGAGTGAGTGAGTAGTCAGGAGTGAGGGTGTCAGAATTCCCATTCTCCCCAGTGTCATCCAAAGTCAGTTATGAATCATAAAGTCAAATGTCACAAATGTAAACATATTTTTCTAGGAGAATACCAAAACCAAGCTCCCTTCCATTGAGTGGACTCCTACTCTTAGAGGCTCTCTGAGTCTGTGTTTACAGGAAAAGGTATCCTCAACATTCTAGGGTTAAGAGGTTGCCAAATTTGGACCATCATGCTTATATTTAGCAGTAAAATGCATATGAAACTGTGCTAACAGGACACTTTCTGTAAGTAATATCATCCATAATCCTTAGATCATGCAATATGCTAATGACACATGTGGCCTTCTATTCCAAAATCAGTAGGTTAGGTAACATAAGGAGTGAGAGTGGGAAATCTGCCAAACTATCTATTGGTGATAATTTGGAGGTAGAAAATACTACAAGGGAATTCCTTTTCACTTCATAGGCCTTCAGAAGAATGATCGACTACATTAGATTGCAGTATACCTATATTATATTTTAGGAATATTATACAATATTCTGTTAGATTACATTATGAAAGGTACTTTTTTGTGAACTTTTTTTTTTTGTATCACTGCCTTCCGCTGGGAGTAGGAGACCCAGCCTTGCTGCTGCTGGATTTGAACTCCCAACCCAGGGGGCTGCAGTCCCTCACACAACCACTATGTCACCGGGGCTCAGCGAATGGTACTTTTTAAGATAGCTGATTTAATCACACATAATTGCTCTATAATGGAATACGAGACTATGCTATGACAGCACTAAGATTAGTATTTGGCCAAAGAGCTTGGAACCAGAGACTATACAGTTCACATATAATATTTACCATCACATGAAGTCAACACACACACTGATATAGGCAAAAGTCCATTTCATATCACACAAAATACTAAATATTCTATTTTTTTAAAATCACTTATTTTAAGAAAAATAAATAACTCATGCAATCACCAGATTATCTAGGGGAGAAAAACAACATGAAAAAATATATAGAAATAAATACTAACTTGGTCACTGAAATAGGTACTAATCACGCTACAGGAAAAGTCCATTGAGAAAATCATCATCTTTACATTGGGGCCCAGATAGTATATCTTGAAGCAGCAGCACTGTGGTCCTACAGAATATAAGGTGCTGCCTGGGCACGTCACTCTTGACAAAGAATTCTCCCATTCCCATCTTCTTTGTATACTGCTGTCCCAAGACAAATTCAGATAGCTTCTAACTCCCTGAACTTGCTGTCTGCCACAGCCTTGTTACTAAAAAAACCAAGAAGGCACTTGATTTTTTTTCCTAATTGGGAATAGATTTATGACTGTAATCAAGTTCACATAGTGGAGAAATGTCTAAGAGTAACAGGGATTTTGCTCTGGTTAGCCAACAAAATGAAGCCAAAATAAGGCAAAACACAATGTCTAATTGCCTACTTTAATGATTGATCTTAGACTACAAATCCATAGTTTAAAACAGGAATGGAAACTTTCTCAAGAGAAGAATGAATCTTCTCGATTTTAGATTCTTAGACTTCAAAAATGGTGAAGAAAAAATATAAACCCAATGCATGATTGCATGTAATTACAAACTGAGAAATTCTAATTATGAAAATCTAATAGTCAATATAAAAAATTCTTAAAATTGAGTAATATCAATTCATAATTAATAAGCATGATGTGAATAATAATGGAGTGTTAGAGGGTGTGTGAAATAGCTGTATAAACTGTGAAGATTAAAGGTAGAGTGCATATTTTATTATTTATTTTAGCTAATTTATTTCCGAATATAAATAATCTTCAGTAGTCATTCCTCCATCTGCCAATCAATGAAGTGATATGTATGCATGTGACAAATTCCATGTAAAAATATTTTGACTAGGAAGTTATTCTAAGATATTTTATTTCTGTATTTCTGTTTCATATTCAGCATGCCCTTTCTCATGCAGTCTAATTTTTTTTGAATCATACTCTTTGATTACCATTCTAACTTGAAATTAGATTCTACCCCTGATAAATCACATGGTTTAAAATATGTTTAGAGTCTACAGGAATTGCTTTCTGAATCAACATGAATTCATAGTTAACGACTCATACGTATTCAAATATTTACCTTATCTTTGGTTTCTTCCTTTAAGAATTTTTGCATCCTGTATTGCTTCTTCTGAAGTTTATCCATTGACAGTGGTTACTGTGCCTTCCCATGTCTCTACTGCATCCATATCTGGAATGTATGCCAATACTTTTTAAAGTTTTGATAAGAAATAATGGAGATGTTTAATAAACGAAAATTTCAAAATATGAAATGATTGTTCTCCAATATATCTTCCATCTAGTACCATATAATTCTGAAAGCAGTGTTTACAGCTTTCTTGACCTTCCCTGAAGAATTATGTCTTCTTTATTTTAATTCATGTCAAAATGGCATTTTTGACATCTTCTAGGGACTTAGATCACATTCCTTTGAACTGTCCTTTGGGTCTGTGCAAGTAAGAGAAATCTGCAGTGATAAGATCAGTTTTGTAGGGTAAATGGAGTAAGGCTTTCCAATGAACTTATTCTAGGGTAGCTTGTTGCACTCAAAGAATGAGTTCTTGCACTGTTCTAATGAAAAATATATTTACTGGCACAACTTTCCTGGCCTTTTGCTCACCATTATTTTTCTCCAAATTTCTCCCTAAGTACCAATGATCTATCTGTCTTTTGAGAAAACTTAGCAAGATTACCATTCTGGCACCCCCCAAAAACATCCAGTTCTATTGCCTTCTGAACTAAATAACGGCTCTGTCTTGAATAACTGGCCAAGCAGATCTCATCAGAAGTTGTTGTTTTGATTGGATTTTTTAATGCACTCCAAGGAGACAAAGGCTATTGCATTCTTAGAAAATGTGTCTGTAATAATCTTTTATGCACTGAGATCGCAGAGACATGTTCAAAAACATGTTTTTTTGAATAAATGTGCGCATGTATCAATTTGAACCCTACTAATGATAGTTTTTGACTTACCCTTGTAGAATGAAAGATCTGATAAGTCTCAAAGTCAAAGCACTCAGGTGTGTGACCATGAGTCTATCATATTCTTTCTTAAATGATTGTCATTAGAGGAAATTGGATATTTTTAAGAATACTTGAACTGAAGATATTTAATATACATTTCTTTTTCATGTAACTTTTAATTATATGAAACACAAAATAGCTTGATTTAGTTTAATTTTTTCTCATTTTTGCTATGTGACATAATACTTCAAACTTAAGTAATCATTTCTGTACTTCATAAGTCTGTAGTACAAAGATTAGAGGCTTCCATGGTGTGAATTCTTTAACACATGGTTTAGATCACTCATGTCATTTTTCAGATGACAGATTGGACTGAGGGTGGTGGACCTAGAAGCCCTAAGGTGAGGCAACTAACTTCTGTGAGTTACAGTTTTTCATCCTTCAGTAGGATAGTTGGATATGGTGCTCAGTGTTTTCTAATAGCCACAAAATGGAAAATAATTTCTCTAGCATTTATTTTCCAAAAATTCACCTGCATTACATTTAATAACCTTCCATTGCCCAAAGCAACTCACAAGGCCATGCAAAGACTAAGTGCAGGAGACCTTTAAAGGTAGAGATCTAATAAATAAAGATTTTGTTGTTATATTAAATATCTAAAAATACTCCCATAAGCAATGGTTAATATGTGTAAAATAAAAGTACCAACATTCCAAAATGGACAATGATATGAATACAAATATTAGAAAGTTCTATTGGCATTTTTTGGTAAGATTGGAATTATTAACTGAAAGATTATAGGTTCAAACTACCAGTGACTTATCAAGAGGAAGATAAGGATGATTATTCTAAGAGAATCTCTGTGAGTCTACATTAATTTGATGGCAGTGGTGAAAACCACCATATGTGATATTGCTGTTGTTATGTGCCTTTCAATTGGTTTCAACTCAAAGCAAGCTTATGTACCACAGGAGGAAGAATTGTCTATTCTTATTCCACCATCCCAAGTGCTATTCTCTGTGAACTCATTGTTGTAGCCACTGTGCCAATCCATATCACTGAGGATCTTCCTCTTTTTTAATCACCCTTTATTGACCAAGTATGGTCAATATATTATTCCAAGGACTAATCTGTCTTGTTATGTTCAAAATATGTGAGAAGATGGTCTACCATACTTATTTCTAAAGAGCAGTATGCCTGTACTTGTTTCAAGACAGATTTGTTTGGTCTTTTGACAGGTAGTTAGCAACACTTTAAATATTATACTTCAACACCAATAATTCAAAAGCATCAATACTTCTCTAATCTTTCTCATTCTCTGTCCATCTTTCAATACATATGAGGCAATAAAAAGTTGTAAGGCTTGAGTCAGGCTCACTTTAGTCCTTAAAGTGACAGCATTGCTTCTTCAACACTTAAAAGATGTCTTATGCAGCAGAATTTCCCAATGAAATACATTTGATTTTTTGATTGCTGCTTCTATGAGTATCAATTGTAGATCCAAGGAAAATTTAGTCTTTGATAACTTCAATATTTTCTGTTTATCAAGATATTGTCTTTTGATTGATGAAGATTTTGGAGTTAGCATGGGGCTCCAATTTATACTGAAGGTTTCAGTGCTCAATTTTCATCAAAATGTTCTTCAAATTCTAATGATTCCAGAAAGTAAGGTTGTCTCATCTGCATATCAAAAGTTGTTAAAATAATTCAGGTGGTGAGAGGTGGTCTATGTAGTTGGCATTGAGGCCAGCCCTGAGGGCCTGTCTATTGGTTCACTGCAGCTCAGAGAGAGAGAGGGCTGCCTAATCAGAGCACACAGGAGCAAGTGAAGAGGGAAGGAGAGAGCGGAACACACCCTAACCCAACAAGCTCCAAGGGCAATAATCCTGCTAAGAGCAGTCAAAGCACAGAAAGTACCATAGGGCTGGACCCACCATGAAACATGACATCCCTTACTGAACACACTAGAGACACAGTGTGGGAATTGTGCCACATCTGACCCCAGTACACCAGGACAAAACATTGAGGGTGTGCAGCAGAGCATCAAGGGGATTAAATTAATGAAGCCCTCAAGGAAGACCAAAAACAGACTTGATGCCAGGGTGTGGCACTCCATCAGAAATATCTGGAAAACTCTGATAAAGGTCAACAAACGGACTTGAAAATACTTATAGGCTTTTCTTTGTTGTTTTTGTTTTGTTTTTGTATTTATTATTGTTTTTGCCTGTTTATCTAGGTAGAAAGGCAAGATAAACAATCCAGAGGAAAAAAAATAATGGGACCAATGGTTCTGGGGGAACACCAGAGAGGGGCAGGTGGCTGAAAGAAAGGGGCTGCCAACAAACTCAGGGACAAGGGAACAACAAGTAATCTAAAATTGATAGAGAGGAGGGCATAGGATACTTGGTGAGACTTTATCAAGTGCAGTATGGCCAAGAGAAATTATTGAAAACTGAAAGAAGGTCTCACATGATAGTGGGACCAAAGGAAAGTGAAAGTAAATAGTGGAAAGAACTAGGGCCCAAAATATATTTATACATAATGATAGGAAAATAGATCTATGTACAGATATTTATATGTTAATTATTAAATTAACATTGGGTCTCTACCCAAGTACTCCCTCAATGCAAGAACTCTTTGTTCTAATAATCGGCATTCTGTGTTGCTCACATTCCTGACTTAATCACAGAAGAAAAAATCAGTACATAAGAAAATGTAGTGAAGAAAGCTGATGGTGGCTGGCTATCAAAAGATATAGCACCCAGGATCTTAAAGACTTGATGATAAACAAGTGGTCATCTAGCTAAGAAGCAGTAAAGCCCACATGGAAAAAGCACACTAGCCTGTGTGATCATGAGATGTCATTGGGATCAGGTTCTTGGTATCAAAGACCCAGAACAAAAAATTACATGAATGAGGGGAAGGGTAAAGTGGGGACCCAATGCTCATCTGTAGACAATTGGACATCCTCTCACAGAAGGCTCACAAGAAAGAAATGAGTCAGTCAGGTTGCAGTATAATTCCAATGAAACATACAGAATTTCCTCTAGCTGTTTAATGATTCCCCACCTCCACTATCATAATCTCAAATCTACCTTACAAATCCTGCTAAGTCAAAGCATGTACTTTGGTACAGATTAGAGCTTGCAACACAGGGACTCCAGTACAGATAACCCCCTCAGGACCAATAATGACAGCAGAGATTCCATAAGGGTCAGGGTAAGGTGGGGGGAGAAAGGGGATCGTCCTATAATCCTTCCCCCCTGGGGGCACAAAAACAGAAAAGTGGGGGAAGACAATGGATGGTGTAAGACATGAAAAAAAATTATAAATTATCAAGGGTTCATCAGGGAAGGAGTGTATGTGTGTGACTTAATACCAAAGGCTCAAAGAGAAAGAAAATATTTTGAAAATTACAAGGGCAATATATGCTTAACAGAATGGATGGATGGATAGCGGTAAGAACTATAAGATTCCCCCCAATAACATGTTATAAATAGGTTTTTAAAAAGTTTTTAAGTAAACCTTCCTCACGTAGCCCAGCTTCCTGAATTATTTGCTCAAGTGCCAATCTCTTGGTATTTGGACAGGCTCTCCAGAATTAAAATGAAGTGTCTGGAATCCATTTTCATCTCAATTTTATCCATAATTTGTTATGATCCACACAGGCAAATACCTTTATTTTGCTACTAAAACACAAGTAAACATATTTATGCTGCCCTTTGCCTTCAGCCAAGCTCTATCTATCATCAACAAAAATACCCCTCGTGATGTGTCCTCTTATGAATTCAGCTTGATTTATTTGGAAGCTCTGTATCAGGGTACTGTACACCTGTTTCTAAAATTATATTCAGCAAAATATTGCTTGGATGTGAGATCAATGATGCTGTTGGATAATTTCGACATTAGATAGGATTCTGTTCCTTTGAAATGGGCACAAACATAGATCTAGCTCTTCCAATAGGTTGGATATGCAACTCTCTGTCAGTTATCTTGGAGTGAGTGCTTTAAGCACTGCATGAGCAAATAACCAGTTCAGATTGGACTTCTCCCTTCAGGACCTTTGGTTCTTGATTTTATGCTATGTTTTGAAATGTATGAATACAATCCATTATTTTTAGTAAAATTGCTATGTATTCCCTCTCTATCTTCTTTGATGCCTACATCCTTCAGAATTTTGTCTATGAAATCCTTCACCATTAACGCTCAAAGTTGATTGTGGTTTTCTTCTCTTATTCCAGCTCCCAATATGCTGTTTATGTTCTTCCTTGTGCTTCTGTAATTCCAGGTCTGTGCACATTTTTTATAATACTCTGCTTAAAACTATCATATATACACATATCCAAACCACCCAAACTCACCACTCTAGAATTAATTCTGACTCATAGAAAATTGGGCATACCTGCTTCTTGGTTGTAAGCATCTATTTAAGCCTACTACTACAAGGTAGCTAGTGGGTTTGAACTTGGAAATGTTTGGTCAGCAGGACTCCTTCTATACATGCATACACTAATGTAATATTCATGTAAATATGTCCCAATAGATATCAATTTCCATATTACTTATGAAGAAAGAGAATGATATAAAATTTTTAATTTTCTTTAAATTGCATATCTATTAAGCAATCTTGCCTGGTCTGTGACCTCAAGGTGTTTAATCACTGTATTATGTATTCTCTGAACCTTTTGGGTCTAGCAAATTGTATTTCATATAGAAATACAAGGTATAAAGCCAAGTACATAATATTTAATGAGTTTAAGAGCTCACAAAAGGGTATGGAGGTCAGGAAATGCTTGGTATATTACTGTAGTTATGAAACAGATTTTGAGACACTGGCTGTACATTATTTGACTTTTGTAGGAGTCATAAAGGAGCATATTTGACATTTGCAAGAGTAAAGATTGTGCTTGACTTTGACTATAAGGTTAAGTAGTTTGAGCTTATCTTTGTACAGAAGGCAGTAGGAATATATAGAATGATTTAAAATATAGTGCAGTTATATCATAAATGTGTTGATCAATTTGGCATGACTACCTTTGCAGCCAGGGAACTAGTTAGAAAGTAATTAAAATATTTTGGAAAGGCATTTCTCAAAGTGTGTTTCACAGAACACTAATTCCTAGAGGTTATAATAGCTATTATGGAAAGAAAAATTGGTATGCTGAAATAAGACATTTTTATTAGGCACATCAGAGATTTTTGTTAATTGTAGGACATATCTGTTAATGAGAATGTTAAATTTCAAAAATAGACTAGGATGTGTCACAATTTTAAAATATTTTGAAAACATAAAGCTGTTTTTCCTTTGACCAATCTCTAAAGATCAGTGTGTTCCATAGAACAGTAGAGACCTGTAACAATGGAAAGCTAATAGAATAAAGTTTTGGAAAGAATATTGATGACTTTGAAGAGGCAATATAAAATTTGACTTTAAATGCAAATCTGCTATTTCAACTTTGATAATAAAAAGTTAAATGAAAACATACGTTGCAAAATATTGGATGGGACCATCAGAAAAGGTGATTAATTGAGTTCTATATGAGGACACTATATAATGTTTGCTAGATTTTACATGTCATGTTCATTCTTTACTATCTGTTTTTCAATCTATCCTCTACTCCTCACGTCTCCTACATAAGGGAGAGCTGTTAGAGTAATCTGTTACACTTTTGCTTTCCCATTCTCTTGCTCCATGAAAGGGTTAATTTACTGATAAGTTTGAAAGTTTTAATTGGGAAACAGGAATATGCCTTTAAAAAGTCATGGAAAACCCCTTAATCTTCCATGAGGTACTGTGAAGGGAAAGAAAGCCTCTTACGGCAAAACTACTGCATGTTCTCCACATTAGCATTGATCTATTACAATCATCCTTCTGTAAGTCTCAGTTTTTCCCTAAAAGGTAACAAGCTATGTGATCTTTCAATCTGTCTATAATTCCTATTTACATCATTTTCCCTAAAAATTTAACAAGCAATCCCCCAAATAGGGAAAACAATTCACTAAATAAGTCTATGTTTAGCTGGTCATAATTGACACTTCAGTTGATCAAATTAAGATTGAACTTTTATCTCATCCCACTTTTATGATAACAAGAAATTCTTGATAAGCCACCCCCCCATTGCCTTGTCTTCTTTTTCACAATGTGGTTTAACAGCACTGATTGAAACATAGTTTACTTTCCAACTACCAAGTTCATTGTGTTTTGCACCTCTAGTAAAATAGATTTTCCTTCTTGTGGTTCTTACTCAACATTCTTCTAGGTTAATATGCATCTTCTATAATTTATTATCTTTTAAGGAAAAGTATTCTTTGTATTTCTGCATTAGTATTAGGATGGTTAATATATTAGTAACAATCATCCATGTAACATCATATTACAGTAGTAAGTATAAATTGGAGAGCCAGGATGTCCTTTTGTAAATAACACCAAGGTATTCCTTGCTAATGAAACAGATTTATAATAGTATCAGGTTAAAGTTATAGTGGTCCTGAAATTTAGTAATCTCCTTTCAAAATTGTATTATTCAAGACTTATTCAAAATAATACATTATTAACAAAAGCAAAATTATAGTTAATATATATGAAAGTTTCAAAATGTTCATGGGGAAATGGAATCAAATGATAACTTAATATTTCCATAAATCATTTTAAGTTGTGTGTGTGTGTGTGTGTGTTTTTTGAGTCCAATCTGAGTCATAGAGACAAAAATTTTTTAGGGACAGATAATCTTATCTTTATCTGAAGGAGTTGCTGGTCAGTGGAAGCACTCACAAACTGACATTGAGGCTAGCAGCCTCACAGGGATTATCATATAGGACAACCAGTGCTCCTTATTCATGAATATAAACCCCCCAAATAGCCTATTGTCATTAAGTCTATCCCAACACACAGAAAACCTATGGGATACAATAAAACTACTTCATAGTGTGTCCAAGACTTTTATTTTTATGGGAACAGACTACCATATCTGTCTCCTGTAGAGAAAATTTGGATTTAAATGATTGACTTTCCAGTTAGCAGCTGAGCCCTTAATCACTAGAGACAGAGATTTCTCTCTCTCTCATATCTATCCATCTTTCATTATTATTATTATTATCTATCATCTATATAGTTTTGAAGTGGGATAATGAAGAGAGCAATGGTAAAATAAATATATCAATTGTAAAATAAATATATGGACTGATGAACAATGTTGCATACTTTAATATGATTTGTTAAGTAATGAAAGATGAAATATATTTCTTAATAAGAGAATAGAAATTTATTTTCATACAAATGCATGAATAAAATGGTAGATTTATGTTATTCTTGTAAGTCAGTATTTCCCTACTGTTACGCCTCAGCTAATAGGGTGAGATAATAGTGTTAAAGTGTTTGCATCGTGGTTCTAACTCTGTATTGTGGGGAAGGAGGAGGCAAATCTGGAATTTTACAGGCTGTCATAGCAATTTGCCAGTGTCCATCTTTATAAACACCATTGCATTCTGCAAAAAGCCTCTGTTTAAGAGGAGAATTGAACAGATTCTCCCTTAAAGGTATAGTATAAGAATTAATGAGGATTAAGCAACTATCATAATTTCCTATATAATATTTATTTTTAAATTAGCCAATTGTACAACTCAATGAATTAGGATTTAAAAAAATCAAAAGTAGCTTAATTTTTCACAAGGATTCAAAAATAAAGTTTGTTATTCAGTTTACTTTTGTCAGCTGATGAACACTAGTGGGAGGAAGATGGCATGTCCTCCAGTCACAGTTACAGTATCAGAAAATCCCGGGACAATGCTACACTACGTTCTAGGGTCACCATGAATTGGGATTCCCTCAATTGTGGGAGAACGCTCCAAGAATTAGGACTCAATATCAATGAAGAAAATACATGATACTTATTAATATTTTGGATAGATGAATAAGGTGCTTGTCCCCACAACTGCTACCTATTAAATTTCCACTCCCTAAATATTGCCTTAAATTGTAAAAAATATTTTGTGATTCTAATGAAATCAAACATTAATAGCAGCAAGAATAGTATTAATGACAACAGACAGGTTGTCATAGAAAGATTTTCCTGCTGTCTTTTAGTGCATCTAAAGTGGGGACACATGCACTCATTATTGTCATCGCTTCAATTCCCTACAGTGTCAATTTGAAAGTCTTATGCCAGAGGCAGACCAGATGGTGAAAAATAAGTTTTTCACCATCCCAAAGGTCAGAATCTAGCTTTGCTTAACATTTAAAATCCTTCTTTGAGTCTCTAGCTCAAGTATCTTGTTTAAAGAGGACCAAGACAAAGCAAGCCAGTACATTCAAGTACAATGCAATATGTTGGAGAACCCTAAGTTAAAGACAATGTGTATGATTTGTAAATTTGACTTTATTTGCATTTGCAATGAAGAAGAACAAAAAGTCATTGTACATCAAGGTTTGCGGGGCACTTAAATAATATGGTAGGATGGTTGCGACCAGGGGTCCCCCAGTCTGTGGCCCCTGTGGCAGGGGCTGGGGCTCCTGGTGCTGAAGCACTGCCTCCTGTCTCAGGGGTACTGAGAGGAGATAGACTACACTCTCGGGTGCTTATCACCTCGGAGAGCTGCTCCCTGCGGGATGGGCTGGTAGCTCATCCAAGCTCCCGGTATCCTGCTCCACTTGCCGCAGGCAGCCGTGGCTGCAGGCCAGGGGTTACTCCAGCAATTCTGCTCCTGGAAGTCTTTCATGAAGCCTTCCGTGGAGCACGTGTCCGTGGCCTGTGTGCACCTGCCCTCCAACATACAAGATCGGATCTGTGATGCCATCTGTGTGCTTCACCGCCCCCGGCACCTGCGAGAGAAGAAGAAACCCGTGGCTCTGCTGTCAGAGCAAGATTATGTTCATCCGAAAAAGCAAGTCATCATGGCGGAAAGACGCGCTCTCAAAGACCTGGGCTTCTGTGTCCATGTGAAGCATCCTCACACAGATAATCGTCGTGTACCTCCAGGTGTTAGAGTCGGAGCGTAGCTAGGAGCTGGTCCAGACCTCATGGAATTACATGAAGCACAGTCTGCGCACAGACGTGTTCATCAAGTTCCAGCCAGAGAGCATCGCCTGCGCCTGCCTTCACCTGGCCGCCTCCACACTCGAGATCCCTCTGCCCAACAGTCTCCACTAGTTTTCTTTCTTTTTTTTTTTTTTTTTTTTGCTTTGGAGTAACTGAAGAAGAAATACGACAGATCGGCTTTAAAATTCCGCATCTATATCCTCAGGAAAGGGTCGATCGGACGCGCCTGGATAGAGAGATGACGAAGAGGAAGCATGCCATGGAGGAGGCAAAGGCACAAACCAAGGGCCTGCAATTGCAGGCAGCAGGCCGGTTCTGGACGGCATGTCGGGATGCTGGCCCGCCCCTGAGCTTGGAGTATCCCCCAAAGAAGGCAGAGGCACCAAATCCTCCCTGCTGTCGCGAAGAACGAAGAACGCCAAGAGGGAAGCAGAGAGCTCCAAGGTCGAGCCTGACGCCTGGGGAAGAGAGAGCCAGAGTAGGAGAGCAGAGTCCCCCAAGGTCCTGATCAGGGTCGCTTCCCCGAAGAGCAGAAAAAGCGACAGCAGGTCCAAGTCCAGTGGGTCCACGTCCCAGAGACGTTCCAGGAGCCGCAGCGACCCCTCACAGGTGCATCCTGGTGCCCCCTACAAATGCTCCAAGGTGAGGGACCACATCCAGAACAGGGACTGCAAGCACCCCACCCAGAAACGCCCCCAAGTCCCAGAACCAGTGAGAAGAATCCTGGGAAATACAAGAAGAAAAGTCACTACTATGGAGACAAGAGGCAGGAATGTTCTCAGTCTTGGGATCGAACTGGACTGGCTGCCGCTAGGACCGGGACGCCCCTGGACACAGCAGGCACCGCAGGTGAGCGCAGGATCTGGTGGTGGCTGCTGGCCAGCCCCTCTCAGGAGGCGGAGTCCCCCAGCCCTCCAGTCACACAGTCATGCACCTCAGACCGATGGTCCCTTCGGCGAGGCTCCCTTTGAGGGCTGCCTTTGACACTCTGGACCTCGTTCTGCATTTGGAAGCGGGTTTGCGAGGGCGGTGCACTGCTCCTCAGGAGGCCAGCCCAGGCACCTCTGCACGAGCCCACATCTGGACCCGAGGCACACCCACCTCTGAGCACGGGGCACCCCACGTCTGCTGGCTGTGGGAAGGAACAGACGTGTGCATGGTGACGGTGGCTGAGCTCAGTGCTAATGACAAGCCATCTCTCCCCCAGACTGACGCTGAATTACGTTCAACCAAGAAAAGTGATTTTCAGAACCGTTGCCATTGTTAGGTTGCATTTATTTATGCACATATTTTTGTGGTGTTTGTTAGTACCAGATGAGAACTGGCCTTCAGAGCCCAACTCCTCTTCCATGTTATGAACAAACACGTGTTGGATACAAGTGAAACTGTCCTTGGAAACACAGAACCTGGATTCTGGCAGCTTGGGGTTTGTGTGGACAACTCTGATTTTTAAAATGTGAAGGTATTTTGCGCTGTGTTGACAGTCGTATGTTTGTATCTGTGTAATGCTGTGTGCAGGTCACCAGCTCCTAAATAGAGACATTTCCTATATATGCCTTTATGTGATTTAAATAAACAATTCTCTCTACTCAAGACCTTTGGAATGTTGAGGGGTCTATAGTTCTTTCCTCTGCTCACTTATTATGACAGTGACACTATCCAGTTGTAGTGGTATGTCACATCTATTAAAGTGTTGGCTTTTGTGCATAAATATATATATTTGCTCTAATAAGTAAGTAACTTGCTCTAAGTACAAACAACCAACTAGGGAAGAAAATATAATGCAATTGACAAATTAAAAACTCAATTCCTTGGTGGAATTGCTACTAGTGTATATTCTTATGCTTGACTATTCTATATCCATTTCAATATAAAAGTTGGCATATTAGAAAATAAGAATTTCCTTTTTTATTATTTGGATACTCTTTATATCAAGAAATAAGCACAAAAGACAAGATATTCAAAACCTGATATTATTTTTGTTGCAAAAAGTTAAGAAAGTGAAATTGATGATCTGAAATATCTCTATGAAAACATATTCAGGTATTCAAGATACCCCCCAAATGGCTAGATAGCATCATAAAATGTCGAATTAGTTTTTATTTTAGGGATCTTTTCCCTGAAAACTCTAGAGCTGTATCCATACATGACACTTATCTAATCTAAACGGTGATCAAATAACCAAGGAGTTGAATTTCTTTCATAAAGGAGAATATAGCTTCAGGATTGGGGGAAGACTTGTGAACAACCTGCAATATGAAAATGCCACTACCTCGGTTACTGAAACCAAAAAGGACTTGAAGCATTTGTGAAAAGTGATCGTCATGGATCCTGAAGATAGCTGTAGCAAAAGGGAAGCAGCAGAATCATAAGCCAGAGCATGGGCGAGAATGATGCACTTCACTACATGTCGACCAGGTACAGATGAGTGTTGTTGTGCAGGAGGTGGACTTATGGAATTGAGTGATTAA
>PVJH01035644.1:0-19489 GCA_004026705.1 Nesogale talazaci
CACCAACCTCTGACAATACAAGATGCATTGGAAAGCTGCTGCACGGGGGCAAGATGAGGCCGTCTGCTTCCATAAAGAGGTCCAGCCAGGAAGCACTATCAGGCAGTTTCCTTTTAAATCATTTTCTCGCAGATTTTTACAGCTCTTATCACAACCCACCCATCCATCCAGTCATTGTGTCAGCACATATGTATGCCTGCTGCCCTCATCAATCTCAAAACATTCCCTTCTTCTTGAGTCCTTAGTATCACTCCTCACTCCGATGCCCCCTCCCTCAGGAACCCTTGATAAGTTTTCATTTTTTTTCTTCTCTTACACTGAGTGCTGTCTCCCTTCCCCACTTTTCTGTTGTCCATTCCCCAGAGAGGGAGTTATATGTAGATCCTTGTGATCAGTTCCTCCTTTCCCTCCCCCACCCCCCCTTCTCCTGCCGATATTGCTACTCTCATTATTGGTCCTGAGGGTTTTATCTCTCCTGGATTCCCTCTGTACCCAGCTCTGATCTGTAAGATATCTGGATATGCTCTAGTCTAGCCGGATTTGTAAGCTAGACTTGGGATCATGCAAGAGGGGGGTGGGGAAGCATTAAAGAAGTGAGGAGGCTGAGCCCCGGTGGCGTAGTGGTTGTGCGCGGGACTGCGGCCCACTGGGATGGAGGTTCAATTCCTGCTCATAGGAGCAACGGCTGGGCCTCCTACTCCCACCACCAGGGCAGTGATGCCTAAAAAAAAGAAGAAGTGGAGGAAAGTTGCGTGCTTCATCATCGCCACACTGCACTCTGCTGGCTTGTCTCCTCCCTTGACCCTTCCGTAAGGGGATGTCCAGTTTCCTCATGCCCTCCAGACGGCCGGCCCTGGGTCAGCATCAACCGAGGGCAATGGGCTGGGCTGGTTTGCCTTCTCAGAAGAGCAGGTTTTAAATGTGGTGGCTCGGCAGTCCATCTCCACCTGCTGGAGAAGGATGAAGAGGTGAGTCTGCGTGGACGGAGGAGAGGCTGGAACCCATGACGGCAGAAAGAAGCGAGGTCACAGAAAGGACATAAAACAAGGAGCGGTATGAGGGAACCCTAAAGCTGGTCCCCTATGTGTGTGTGTGTGTGTGTGTGTGACACTCTCGACCACTGGACAGACTGACCGAGGAAACAGAGGGATAACATTGATCAAAAATCAAGAATGAACAAAATCACTAAAGGCCTACAGATACGAGAGCAGTGGTTCTCAACCTTCCCAAGCGTGATACAGTCCCGCACACGGTGGTGACCCTCCCCAATCCTAAAAATGATACTGTTCTCATTTTTCTACTGCTATGAATCAGGTGACCCACGTAAAAGGGTTGTTTGACTCCCCAAGGCGTTGCGACCCACAGGTTGAGAACTGCTGCACTCGAGGCTAAGGTGAGACTGGCTAACGATTGTTTGTTACCCAGACACTGGACCGCTTAGGAGAATAGACAAGCCACATGGAAAACCACAGACCACCAAAGCTGACTCAAGAAGAAACAGATTCGAATATTCCTGTCTATTTAAAAAAACAAAAAACAATTAAATCTAGAACTAACCCCTCCCCCCCAAAGTCAACAAAAACTCAGGCCCCAGGTGACTTCACAGGTGAACTCTATAAACTGTCTAATGCGCAAACAATGCCACAATTCCTTTCAGAAGCTGAAAGAGGAAGGCGTGCCTCTAGGTTTGTTGGGTTAGAGGCAGCTTTGGCCTGGGGGTATAGCAGTTCCCTGTCGAGCTGGCAACTTCAAGCCCAGCCGTGAGAACCGCCAGCTGATCTGCCGGAGAAAGACCAGGCTCTCTGCTCTGTGGAAGTCACATCATCTGCTGTTAATTCGAGAGGATTCAGAGGGAAGGGGTGGCGGAGAGCCTGTCAATCAGATTGCAGCTTGAGGACCTCATTTACAGGTGCTAAGGAGAGAGATGGCTTGTTGGAGGTGGGTCACATGCTCACTCCTTGGAAGACGTTGCAGCTGACCAGACACCTGGAGCCACGCTGGCGCCCTGAGCTGGAGGAGCCATGTAGAGACCCTGCCAGTGCAGAGATGCTTGCGCTGCCACTGGATCCACAAGACTTCCCGCCCGCTGGCCTGTGCTCTTCCTGCATTCAGCCTCATTGGATGTGTTCCATGAGTCTGAAGAGGACTTCATAGATTGGTATCAGACACAGGGGCTAATACTGGACTTATGGACTTGCTCTCAATTTTCAACTGCTTTTGTATATAAAGCTCATTCTCATACACATATGGGTGTCTATGAATTTGTTTCTCTGGTCTACCTGGAATCACACATCCTCCCATATGGAGTCACAGCCTGGAAAACTGACAGGGGCAGTTGTGCCCTGTCCTACAGGGTCGCTGTGCGGTGGCAACTGTGGGGCGTTCCTGGCAGGACCTGTGGTCTGGGAGAAAGGCACAGAAAGTGCAGGATGCTGCTGCATCTCCTGGAGCGGCCTTGAAGCCGCTGGGTATCTGCGCCCTTAGGTAGCTGGAACCGTGCTTCCAAGTCTCCTGGAATAATCTGGTCCCAGGTATCCCACGTTTCCATGATTCCTGAAAAAAACTCCAGTCTCGAGGTATATAAGACTCCAGGCCAGCTCATCTGATACTCTTCCCCACTTTAACCTCTGAAACTCAGTCTATCAAAATGCTTCTAGCTTGCCCACAGTAACAGCTAAGTTCCTGTAATATGATTGGACGAGAATGTCCTGTAATACAATTGGGTTGTTGGTCCTGTAATGTGATTGGACAAAATAGTCTTGTAAGACAATTGGATGAATGCCTCAGCCTCATTTACATAACTCAGCCAGAAACGCCTCATTTACATAGCCCACAGTGTGGACCAATTGTTTTTTATGCTGCAAACCCATGACCTTATAAAAATATGTTTGGAAACCAGGAAGTATGTGAAAGAAACTGATTGGTCAATGAACCCTATATATGCCTTGCAGAAGCTGTAATAGAGTCAGATCTGCGCCAACAAACCGGGTTTCGGGAGTGTGTGTGCATGATTGGCTGACTGCCAGCCCTCACGTCCCTGCCTGCTGTACCTGTTCCCCGAGCATCAGCTCAATGGTGTTGGCATTGTGTGAATATTAAAAGGAGACAGCGAGATAACAGACATATCTATCCCTTATGGATGTCTATGCAAAACCCATGAGCTATTCCTGTACTGAATCATAAATTTTTAAAAAGAATATGCCATAACAAAATGAGCTTCATCCCCCATTAATGCAAAATCTAAATACCAGTCATTGTAATTCACCCTATTAAAAGAGTAAAAACCTCACTTAAAAATGGGCAAGGGGGCTGAGCCCTGGTGGTGTAGTGGTTGTGCGCGGGGCTGCGGCCCACTGGGTTGGGCCTCCTACTCCCACCACCAGAAGGCAGTGATGCCAAAAAAGCAAAAAAAAAAAAAAAAAACGCTCAAGGGAATTGAATAGACACTTCATCACGAAGACACACACACACACTCACACACACACTCACACACACTCACACACACACTCACACTCACACACACTCACACTCACACACACACTCACACACACTCACACACACACTCACACTCACACACACACACACACACAGCAAAAGGCTCATGGAAAGAGGCTCACTGTGAAGCAAGTCAAGCATTTAAAAGTGGGGGCACACTTCACCCTCACGGGATGGCGTGGTCGGAAAGATGGCAATCAAAGAGTGCGATGGGGTCTGACTGGCAGGTGTGCCGCCGCCCAGGAGCAGGGGCTGGGAGCATAGGGTGCCTCCGCCTGACTCAGCAGCCCCCCTGCGAGGCACCGACCCAGCAGACGTGGGGGAGGGGCCCTGGCAGATCCCTGTGCACTATTCACCATTGCCCAAACGGGAAAACCACCCACGTGTCCATCGACAGATGGACCGATGGGCACCCTGTGGTCCTGCCCCACGTGGAACCTGTTCCACCACAAGGAGCCTGGAGTCCCGGTAGAGGCCCGACACAATGGGCTTTGAAAATACTGGGCTGGGTGAGGTCAAAAGACCCCAAACCACAAAAGAAGCCAATCGCCTGGCCTTCAGGTCAGTTCTGACACGCAACACCCGACAGTACGGGGCAGAGCAGCTCCCCGGGTCCTGAGACCCATCTTCACAGGGGTGGAAAGTCGGGCTTCCCCCAAGTGGCCGGGGCTTGAGCACTAGCCTCGTGCTTAAAGCCCAGGTGGTTAGCCCCTGCTGGCAGCGGTTCTCAACCTGAGGGTCACAACCCCTTTCACAGGGGTCACCCGATTCATAACAGCAGCAAAATTACAGTTATGAAGCGGCAACAAAGATAATATTATGGTTGGGGGGGGTCACCACAACGTGAGGTGGTGTGTGACAGGGTCACGGACTGAGGAAGGTTGAGAGCCGCTGTCTTCAGGCAAGCACAGAAAGACCCATCTTGGCTGAGTCCATGGACGGAACACATCCTGATCAGGCACAAAGGGAGTGACCTCACCGCCGATGACGGGGTCACTCCAGGGTGCCCGTGAAGGGGGAACAGAAAGGGGGAACCGGACGGTGGCAGAGACTACAGATTTGACACGACTCTGGACTCCACATGCCTGTGGCTGCAGCCTTTGCAGAGGGCTTTCTCTACATTCTCACGGACAGGGCTGGGGGATGAAGACCTGACTGCAGCAGTGGCGTGGCCCCAGCACACCCCGTGGTTCCTCAGGGGCTCTGTTGACTCTTGGGAAACCCCCCCCCCTTGTTCCCTTGCATGGCACCACCCCACTGAGCTCTGGGAGAAACAAGAAGACGTGGCTTGACTTTGGGACATTTGTGGCTTCTGGCTCCAGACCCTGTATCTGGCTCTCCTCAGCCTGATCCTCAGATTTGGGTCTAAGCAGCGACCTCCCCCCACCCCACCCCACGCGAGACGACCTCTCAGAGCTTCGTGAGTTTCTGTGGGATGTCGCGGGAGACTTCAGAGCCCAGGATCGTGAGGGATTGCGGCCGGTTGAGGGGGGGGGGGGCAGCGAGTGGAACAGAACAATGTCTTGGGAGACTTGGGCATTGGGCCTTCATCAATCTCCAACTCCTTGGGACTACTCTGGTACTGATTCTTCTAGAAGAAATGATGACCAAAGTGGAACAAATGTGCTTAAGGATGTCCCAAATTAAAGTTAGATATTTTAAAAGTCTCATTATTGCACACTAAACCAAACCCAACCTTCAGCCCTCGAGTCGGCTTGGACTCCTCCTAACCCTGTGTACGGCATACGCATACCTGGCTCTGGCCCCGGTGCGGGAGCAGACAGTCTTATCTTTCTGCAGCAGAGGCTGAGGGTGTGAACTGCCAACCCTGCGGTTAGCATACCGCCACCTCGCCTGGAGGGCCACCAGAGCTCCTCTGTAGACAGCAAAGGTTTTGAGAATATTGAGGGCGACAAATGTACAAATGTACTCGACATATAATAGGTGCATGTATGGATTGTGATAAGAGTTGTATGAAGCCCTAATAAAATGATTTAAATATATATATTTATAAATAGAGACTTTTGTTAAAAAAAAAATAGGGCTGAGCCTCAGTCATAAGCGGTTGAGTGCGGGACTGCGGCCCACAGGTTTGGTGGTTCAAATCCAGCGGCGGCTGTCAGGAGCGGCACTGGGTAGCGCCCACGACTACCAGAGGCAGTGATGCCCACAAAAAAAAAAAAGAAAGAAAGAAATAGAAAAACTAAAATGAAACCCGTGTGTGTGTGTGTGTGTGTGTGTGTAACTTACAGTGACATGTCTAAAAACCATCAAATGTGTGGGGGTTCTCGGGTCCGCTGCTGCATTCAGTGATTACTGATGCTGCCCACAGATAGGCCTGCAAGGGTTGGCAGAAGGAAGCAGTGGGGGTTGCTGCCTCCGACGGGCTTCAAAGACTCCGTGAAAATCAAGAAAGCTATAGACCCTAAACTATGTGGCGATTTGGAGGCCCTGTTTAGCAGGTCTGCTACAGTGGACAGAGGACAGAGGAGGCCTGGGTCACAGGAGCAAGAGGGGCCCGACAGTCCCGCAGCCACGCCCCGAGGCCTCAGGCTGCAGTGCTTATCAAAATGGCCACACAGACCTAGAAGGTTTTGCTTGCCCAAACTTGCTGACTTGGAACATCTTTACTGATTGTGTTTAAAGGGCTTTATTTCTTTCTCTTTACTTACGGCAAGAGGGTGACGACGGGGGTGTGGGTAGCTATTACAATGGTGTGTTAGTCCAGGTTAACTAGAGAAACAATTCACAGACATTCATATATGTGTGAGAGAGAGCTTTATACTAAAGAGCAATTGTATATATTATATACAGCTCAGCCCAGATCAAGTCCATAAGTCCGATATCAGCCTGTATGTCTGATACCAGTCTATAAAGTCCTTGAGACTTGCACGACACACACGGCTGAGCAGGCATAGGAGCAAGATCCACAGAAGAGAATGCAGAGGGGTCCAGGGGCCAGCAGTCCCGCAGCCCAGGTAGGTGCGCCTGAAGTTTTGGTGGACCCCATTGGCTAAATCAACCCACCTGAGCCTCGTTTGGGCTGCCAGGCTTACCGCCCACCTGGCTTGAGGGTTGAACTGGAGCACTAAGGTCTAAGCACTAAGGCAGCTAAGGTCTTTATTTTATAGGTATTTAATGTTCCCTGATATTCTTCCAGCCTCCTTTAGGAAGCCTGGTGCAGGCATGGGAAGGGACCACCCCCCACCCCTATTCTGCTACCTAACCCAATGATGCTAAATGCAGGGAAATGACAGGCCAGGGGGTGGGGAGTCTGGTGGATCCAGTGGTGGTGGAAGCATCTCGGCGCTGGTGGGGGTCTCCATGTGGCTCCTCCAGCTCCGGCTCCGGCTCCATCAGCACAGTCCGTGTGGCTTGTTCACAGGGAGGGCTTGCAGGGAGAGAGTGTCCCCCCTCCAGAGAGGAAGACAGGAGTCCCCAGAACGCTCCGGAGAAGGTCATACCCACCCCGAGGCCTCCTTGGATATGACCTGATTGACAGACTGGACTCTACCCCTTCACCCAAGTTGACAGGAGATTATGTGACTGCTGCAAATGGGTTCCAGCAAACTCTTTGAACATGACAAGCCACGTCACGCTTGCAGTGTTTGATTGACAGCGGGCTAGCTCCTTAGTCACAAGAACTCATGGACTCGCCTCCGGCGCCCTGTGGTTTTCAGGGACCTCAGAGTCGGCTTGCCTGGCACTAGGTCTGGAGGAAAGCTGGTGCCAGGGAAGCTCTTTAGAGACAGAGTGCTCGGCGTGCTCGCTGAGAAGCCCCTGGCTCACAGGCATCTAAGTCCCGGAACCCCAGAAGGAAGGCTGGTGCGAAAGAAAGACCGCACGGCTTGCCGCTTTAACGAACTGAGTCATCCATGCAAGTCTGAGACGGGTGGCTCCCAGACAGTGGCCAAGAGCAACCAAGCCAGAACTCACAAGGCTGGAGCGCTCCGGGCAACGGCATGAACCCCCTCGAGAGGGACGGCTTCGCAGGACCCCTGCCGGAGACCCTCAATGAGACGGACGGACACAGCGGCTGTGACGATGGACTCAAGCATCGTGAGGGTGAAGATGGCGCAGGACTGGGCAGCGTTTCCTTCTGGTGTGGACAGGATCACTGAATCGGAGCCCATGAGACCGCACCTATCAAGGAGACCCCGGCAGTGCAAGAGCTAGCGCTAGGCGGCTAACTGCGAGGTTGGTGATGCACCGGGAGGGAAAAATAGGAGGCCGTCTGCTCTGGCCAAGACTCAGCACGGGACGCTGTAAAGGAGCGCTGCTATTCTGTCACGACATCATCTGGTGTCAACCTGAGACTGTTAAGAGTGACAGGGTGGAGTTTAGCCCATCAGTCAGGTTGCAGCTCCACGACCTCATTTAGAGACACTCTGGGGATGAATAGCTCGTGGGAGGCCAGATACATACGCTCTCCTTGGACTTCCTGTGGACAAGCCACATGGACTGTGCTGATGGAGCCAGAGTCCTGGAACTGGAGGAGCCCACGGAGACCCACGTCAGCACTGAGATGTTTCATTGCCACTGGACCCACAAGACTTCCCACCCACCAGCCTGTGACCTTCTTGCACTCGGCATCATTATATGTGCTGCGTGTTTCTGGAGAGGAAATTATAGACTGGTATTGGGCACATGGGTTAATATGGCACTTGGGGACTTAGTCTGGACCAAACTGGATGTTTTCTTGGGGGTGGGGAGGAGAGGGCATCACTGCCCTGGTGGGAGGAGGAAGCCCAGCCTTGCTCCTGGAGAGCTGCTGGTGGACTTGAACTGCCAACCCTGTGGGCTGCAGTCCCGCACAACCACTGCGCCACCGGGGCTCAGCTCCTGGATGTTTTCTTAATATAGAACTATTCTTTGATATAAAGTTCTCTTGCACACATATGCGTGTCTCTCGGTGTGTTTCCCTAGTCCACCTAGACCAGCACAGTTCCACAGTGTCTCTGTGAGTGTGGGAAAGGACCCCTCAGTACCGCTATGTCCCTGACCTCAAGGTTTACACTAAAGCAATTTCTTTTTTTCTTTCTTTTTTTTTTTTTGGCATCCCTGCCCTCAGGTGGTGGGAGTAGGGGGCCCAGCCTTTACTCCGTGGAGCTGGAATCGAACCTCCATCCCAGTGGGCCGCAGTCCCACGCACAACCATGACGCCCCCGGGGCTCAGCCCTACACTAAAGCAATTTCGGTCAAACTCCAAAACCAAACTCAGTGACATCTAGCGGATTCAGTCGAGTCAACCAAAGTTTCCAAGAAACCAGTCTCCAGGGCGAGCAGTCTCCTCACAAGCCACGGCGTCATCGACCCCGAGACAAGATGCGCTAGATGGTGCCCGACCACCACAACCCAGGACTTTGATTGTGGCCACGGCAGATGGACCCTGAAAGAAGAGGAGAAAAGTGCGGAGCTGAACTCAAATCCTCACTGGACCGGTTGAGACTGAACTCCTCCCTGAGGCTGCTGTCCCGAGACTCCGTGAACCGGAAGCAGACACACTCCTGAAGCTGCCTTCTAGCAAAAGAAGAGATTGTCACCCAAAGTAGAGGACATTAGTGGTGGGACTGGCGCTCTGCTAAAAAAAAACAAACAACTCGGGCTGAGCCCCGGTGGCGTCGTGGTTGTGCGCGAGACTGCGGCCCACTGGGATGGAGGTTCCATTCCAGCTCCATGGAGCAAAGGCTGAGCCTCCTACTCCCACCACCTGAGGGCAGTGATGTCAAAAAAAAAAAAACCCACTCATCACCATCATCTACCTGAGAGCCAAAGGTGGGCACCTATTCAAACCCAGGACAGTCGGGGGGAACTGGGAATGGAGCGTGTGCTCCTGGCTAAGGAGAATGCAGACACTTTGTGGGAGATGGAATGCCGGGTGTAGAAATGGTCCAAAGGGAACGTCCTTGCTGAGGGGATGTTTGAAGCCCAACAAGCCCTGTGCTGAAGCTGAATGTGGTGACAACAGTGCAGCTCTCCTTGACTGAGCCGCTGGAGTGTGCGGTTTGTGGGGTTATGCCAGTAAAGGTGCTCTGGTAAAAGCAGCACCTACGAAGCCTTGGATAGAAGGGAGTGGCGTGTCCAGGAGCCCAGGGACTGGGTCTTTAACCATCTCGATGTCAGTCAGGTAGAGTGTTACCGAGCAAGCCAGCTTTCCCCTCATGGAGGAACACGCGTCTTCATTCCCTGTCGAGGTGGCTGCCCCCATCTCAGGCGGGCTGTGCGCCCATGCGGACAAGAAGTGCCGCAAGTGAACTCTCGAGTATCCACGGGAAGCCCCACGCTGGCTTTCACGTGGCCACCTTTCCAGAGGGCATGTCTCCCCTTCCTAGTGGAGGCCCAGGGAGCCGCCCCTGCAGAACTGCCCAGAGGCTGTCAGAGTCAGCTCGCCTCGAAGGACCCAGGGCCATGTTCTTAAAAGTCAAGTCTGCACAGAGAGGGAGGAGGAGGGAGTATAGGTCTAACCTAGGGGCATGCAGACCACCCTGATGACATCATAACGGGAAGGAGTTGTATGGTCAGCATACATCAATCAGAGGGGGACAAGCTCAGGTGCACATGCAATCAGAAGGGGCGGCACTAGGGGTACCCATGTGACAAGATGGATGGACCCTAGGTTCAAGATGGCAGTCCAAGCTGGGTCCTCCTGGAGTTGGCTTGACCTTGTCTCTGGGCTCTCCTTCAGGGAAACAATCCACTATCCTTATCAGCAGGGAGCGGACCCCACCCAGGGTGGGACAGACCCTAGGTCCGAGTGCTCTGGAAGGCTGGTGACCCTTGGAACAGCTGACATTGAGCTCCAAGTGCCGTCATTGACCACGGGTGGCATGCAGCATCTTAGGCTGGGCATCTATTTGGAGTATAACCAGACATGATCCTGAACCCCATGATGCTTCACGCTTCAAAGGAGGGATGATGGCTGCCCTGCCCAATAAGGATCTCCTCTTTTGCAGCGGAACTGGCACCATGGCCTTCAAAGACAAGAGTACCGATGGCTTCCCGAAAGGGACCCCTGCACCCCAGCCGGCCAGCCATGCTTCTAGACCTTGTGAACAGACCAGGGTGTGGTCTTGTGCTTCCAGAAGCTCTACAAAGTTAAGACACTCTGATGGGCATCACAACAGGCATTCAAGAAAGAATTGTAAATAGTCGGTAAACAGGAAGCGATGTTCATCCTCAGACTTGTTCAAGAGAAGGGAGTCCTGAAGACATGTGGCAATACCTCTTTTTTTTTTCTTTCCAGACTTAGCACCTTTATTATATATATCATCAGCCACTAGTCTTCGGTCGGACTCTGTGTAATGAAGAAAACATGGGCGGGGCGCCGTCCTCGCCACGCTTGTTGGTCTGTCTGAGCCCCTTGCCGGTCCACTGTGTCCATCCATCATTGCCTCGATGGCCTTCCTCTCTTTCGGGGACCCTCTGCTTTACTAGACATGGTGGGGGACCAGCCTCCCCACAACTGAATGGGTCCAAGGGCCGGTTGTGTCACTGAGGGGTCAATTAAAGGACCATCAGACAAGGTGAAGCGTGGGAACCAGCCTGAGATGACACACAGACATAATCTCGGGCAAGCTAGGCACGGCTGGCGCGTACCAGGAAGGGGTTGTACAAGAGGCGTACTTGTGACGGGAGGGGACGAGCTGGGGTGCACACGCAACAGGAAGGGGAGGTGCTAGGGGCACACATGTGACAGGAAGGGCACACAGCAAGATGGCAGCCCAGCTGCTCTGAGCTGCTTGACCTTAGACGACTTTGAGCTCTTCTTCAGGGGAACAATCCATTCACTACCCTTATCAGGAGGCAGTGGACCCTACTCGGGGTAGGACAGACATAGGGTCTGATTATTTGTTTTTTAATCTTTGTTGGACAATGTTGATGATTTTATAATTATAAAAACCACAGAAAAGCTTGTCTCCTGCTTTATCAACTGAGATTCTTACCACCACCCCACCACCCCCGCCCCATCGTCACATCTGTTGGATTCAGACTTGGGGTCTTCCAAGAAGTTCTCAAGCAGGATGCCGAAAAGGTGCTTGTCACGGAAGGGGTTCTCGGCAATGGGCCTTGGCGTTACCAGCGGGTCATCCTTGGCATGAGCCTCGCAGAAGACGGACACCTTCACCTCTAGCTTCAACTGTGCCACTCTCTTTCGGGCTTCACGATCTTGGCCATGTTATTGGACATGACGGCAGGGAGGAAGGGGTTAAGAGAGGGGCCTCCTGTTGCTGCTCTGGGCGGGGTCTCAACTGAGATTCTTCATGGTATTTCATCTCAAAGCAAAGACAAAAAAGAAAAATGGGGGAGGTGGGGTTGGAAAGGGGGGGAGAAAGAGACGTTTGCATTTCTGTTAAAAACTCTATTAACAGAAATCTACAAAGCAAACACAGCAGCACAGCCGTGTAACCTGTGACTGCAGAAACTCAGCCAGGAAAGGATTAGAATAAGCTAATTTCATTTCTCCCAGCTGTCTGCCTTTCAATTCTTTTTTTTTTTCTTTTTTGAATTGTAAATTATCAAGGGATCATGAGGCAGGAAGAAGGGGAAGTGAGCTGGTACCAAGGGCTCAAGTAGAAAGAAAATGTTTTGAGAATGGTGATGGCAACAAATGTACAAATGTGCTTGACCAAGGGATGGATGGGTGGATGGGTGGATGGGTGGATGGTGATAAGAGCTGTACGAGGGCTGAGCCCCGGTGGCGTCGTGGTCGTGCGCGGGACTGCGGCCCCCTGGGACGGAGGTTCAATTCCAGCAGTGGGGCTGGGCCTCCTACTCCCACCACCAGAGATGCAAAAAAAAAAAAGCTGTACAAGCCCCCAATAAAATAATTTTTAAAACAAGAATTGAAAGGCAGTCTGATTGCTTTTGACTGCAGATGCTTCTCTGCAGTCAGACAGCCTCTATCAGTTGACTTTCAAGGCCGGAGCAGCAGCCACGTGCTTGCAGGGAGCGCCTTGAAATTGGCATCAGCATGTGGGGGTGGGGGGGGGACATCGTGGGGAATGACTTTTACTTGGCAGAAAGTGAGTGGGACCCATCTCCAACCCACCAACTTGAAGGTTCCCTGCAGGGAGTGGACGCCCTGGCCTCCCAGACTCCTAAGCTCAGGAATGTTGACAATTTGCCCTCAAACACAGCCTCCCCCCCATCCCGCCCACGGCCCCAAGACACTCTCTTCCCAGCTGCTTCCCACAGTGAAGTCCCTCTCCAGGGACCCAAAGTCCAGGAGACATTTTAACCCTTTGAATACCAAACTGACTACTTTACACTGAGATGAAAATCTCTTCCTCCTTGGCTTCAAAGCAGCGTCCTGGCGGTACTTCTCCCTAGACAGGTCTGTGCAGTCCATGGTCTGCCCAGCGTGCTCCCAGGTGCCCAGGGTAGCAGCGTGAGCCCCGCCTCCTCCCTCATGGCCCGCCCTTCCCGCAGCCGCTGGGGCCATTCGGACTCCGCCAAGTGCCAGCTCTGCTGGGCAACGCCTCCCCGGTCTCTGCGCAGACCTTCACCATCCACAGCGCGCTTGAACGTCTTGGCTGTTTCTTCCGTGCGCATCGGTGGCAGGTCCAAGCGGGATCGGTAACATCCTTGGCAGCGTCAATCGTTCACCTGTTAACCATGATGCTGCCGACCGGCCCGGCTGTAAGGAGCTTCATCTTGAGGCTGACTGGCCATCCCAACTGGCCTGGGGCCTCCGGAGGTCCTCGGCCGTCCCCCTCACTCTCAGCGAGCCACGGGTGTATTCTGCACATGGCGGATATCGCTCCCAGCGATGCTGCGTCCTTCCTATCGGCGCACGATTGAAGAAGGACATGCATCCCTGGGGCACACCTGTCCTGACGGACGGCTGTGCAGTGTCCCCTGACCCTGTCCTAAGGACCACCTCCCCGCCCGGGTCGAGGCTCTCTAGGCACACCCTGAAACGCTCGGGAACTCCCATTCTTCCCAAGGTCAGCCATAGGTCGTTATGGTCCACAGCGCTGATGCGTTTGCATAGGCGATAAAACAGCAGCAAACATCTTTCTGGGATTCTTTGCTTTCAGCCAAGATCTACCTGACGTTAGCGAAGATATCCTTGTCCCATGTCTTCTGAAGCCAGCTGGGATTTCTGGTAGTTCCGTGTCAATGTCCCGCTGCAACTATGTTTGAATTCTCTTCGGCAAAAGTTGACTTTCTTGTGATGTGAACAATGTACCGTCCCTTCTCTTGGGCCACCTTTCCTTGGGACGGGCACAGGTGTGAACTCTTCCGTGCCATCGTCGTGTGGTCACGATGAATGAGGGCAGCAATGGACAGCACCTACGGGCACTGTGCAAGCCCTCTGGCGTGGACGACTCCCCGCAGCACTCTGCCTCTTGGCTGGAGGGGGCACCGTCCCAAACCCTTCCGTGCAATTTTATCTAGGAATGGGAAAGAAAAGGAGAACGGTGTTGCTTCGATGACAACGAAGATGCCTGCTTTTAAAAGCTTCCCAGTCAAGCAGGTAGCTAAGAGCCCTTAAACTAATGAGGACTAGGCTATTTCGAGAAGGCTTCCAAGAGGTGTTGAGAATAGAAGCCCCCTGCCCTGGACAGATAGAAGCCGCCACGGCACCCCGGCTGGCATCCTTACAGAGGCTTGCAGTCAGTGGCTTGAATTTAACACAGTAAAGTCCTCACTTCCAAGAGGCCGACATATCTCCAGTCTGAAATGGATGCAAATACATGCGTCCGTGGGACACACGCCGGTGAAGAAAAATGCCTTCTGCATCACAGTGTGCTCAACCTCCTCAGTGAAAAAGGAGGCCCTTCAAAACGTTGGTGGAAAGGTGAAGTTAAAAATTCATGGAATTTTTCCAAGAATTTTTAAAGTCCCCTCATCATTACAATGGCTCATAGTTTTATCATTTCTTTCTTTTTGTTTGTTTGTTTGTTTTTTGGGCATCACTGCCCTCTGGTGGTGGGAGTAGGAGGCCCAGCCCCACTGCTGGAGTTGAACCTCCGTCCCAGTGGGCCGCAGTCCCGGCACAACCACGACGCCACCGGGGCTCAGCCCCATAGTTTTATCATTTCTATGGATAATTTTGGTTATCAGGAAAAGGAAAACAAAAGCAGAACTGTTTGCTTCTCCTGAATCCTTTTTTTTTCCTTTTGCATCACTGCCCTGATGGGAGTAGGAGGCCCAGTCTTGCTCCTGGAGAGCTGCTGCTGGATTTGAACCGTCAACCCTGTGGGCCGCCGTCCTGCACACAACCACTATGCCACCAGGGCTCAGCTTGTTTCTTTAAACTTTTTTATTGTGAATTAGGCAACAGCTTCTGGGGCAAAGTCTTTTTGGTTTCTCTTTGTTTTTGCAAAGTCTTCCAGTCAACAATTCAGAGGCCTTTGGATTCATCCTGGCTATTCTGTCTGCTCAGTGTTCCACAGCCCCTCTCCGCCTCACCACTTTCCTTCCCTGTGTTTCCAGTTGCTAAACTTCCGGCTGAACTCACAGTGAACACAGTGCTTCTGGACAGAGAAGATGCGCGCGCACACACACACACACACACACACACCCGGTGGCCAGTGGGGAGTGCTCCTGGGTTCCAACCCCACGGGGCACAGAGTTCTGAAACCCTCTCCCGGGGCAAAGAGCACAGTGAAATGCCGGCTGCAGAGAGAATGGAGCCTCAGGAGCTCAAGCACTCCCGCGCGCCATGTGGGACACCGCATGCCCGGGGTCTGCCGTGACACGTTCTGTGTGGTCCACATGGTGCCACCAAGTTAAAATGCCAGTGCTCTGTGCCATGAGGTCACAGAGTGATCCTTCTTCAAATTGCAAGTGCTTTAATAAATAACTGGGAATAAAATCCATGCCTAGACTGTGACCTCAATATTTCTGAGTTCAATTTTCTTGACAAATTCTGTGGCCTTGGGGCTGAGCCCCGGTGGCGTAGTGGTTGTGCGCGGGACTGCGGCCCACTGGGACGGCGGTTCAATTCCAGCAGTGGGGCTGGGCCTCCTACTCCCACTGCCGGAGAGCAGTGATTCCCAAACAAACAAACAAAAAATTCTGTGGCCTTTGAAAACTTTTGTTTAAATTATTAAATGACTATTAAAGGCTCTCTTATTAATTGAAGCAAAAGGCCTTCAATTCCTTCCCTTCTGGAATAAAATTGCTTCTCTGTCATTAAATAAAATAAAATAAAAGTGTCTGCCTTGAGCATGCTGCTCTTTCAGACCTGCCTGTGTGGGTGTGGGAGCCAGTGGACTGGGGCACAGAGCCTAATGCGGTTCAGGAGGCAGACGAGGCTGTGTGTACTGCTCCAGAAACCCTCAGGTGCAGCCCCCTCTGTCCTTCAGGGCCCCTGCCGAGGGGAACGGGCAGGAGTGGGCTTACAGGGGCTCCATTGCCAGCTGGAAGCCCAGGATGAGCTGGGAAGCTTGGGCAGCGAGGGTCTGCCCGGAGGATGCACGGGCTGCAGGAACAGGACCGGAATCAGGGTCCTGCGGGGTGCACCCCCTATAACGACATAGGATGAATGACCTTCACTGCAAACACCTGTTAAGTAGAAGACAACCTAAGGAAACGTCACCCAGTTCGGCATCAGTCCAGTTTGGAATGGAGACACACAGGCCTTATAATTAGGTGGCGTTGACCTGCCAGAGGTCTGACAGGGCAGTGGGCTTCCGCCTGGCCAGGGGCTTGTGAAATGCACTGGGTGAGAGGGTGGCCGTGGAACGGTGACGTCGGAGGGGGCGGGGCTCCGGGGGCAGGGCATGCAGGGTGTGGCTGGCAAAAGGGGCTGCCTCTCTCCCACCTAGCCCAGCCGAGGAAACTGCAGGTAGGTAAGCCCGAAGCCTGTGTCCTGCTCACCTTGTTCCCGAAGACATTAATCCTGTAGAGACCACGTCCCAGCCGGGGGCGGGGGTGGGGGATCCGAGTGCCCTCCCACCCTAAAATCAAACTGTGCAGCGGTCATTATCCCACCCAAACCTCTGGGGACTCTCAAGTGGCCGTGGGGTCCAGGCAGAAAGCCAAGCGTGGGCTGAGGGGGTGGGATGGAGTGTGTGTAGGGAAGGCCTGCGTAAGAGACGTGTCTGCAGAAGGGGTGTGTGTGTGTGTGTGTGTGTGTGTGTGCGTGCGTGCAGAAGGGCGCCGTCCTGTACTGAGGGCAATGTGGACATAGGGATGCCCCCACCCCCAGGCACTTCCCAGGTGCAGCCCAGTGGGCCATCCTGAGTTGTCTCTGTCCTAATAAGCCAGGGAACTGCTCAGGTAGGGTTCTTGAAAGGCCTTTGCAACAGGAGATGGTCTGGTCTTGGCCCCCACACGATCCCCCACGATCCCCCACCACCACTGGAGACTCCCCGGCCATAGACCTTTCCCACCTTGGGCTCCCCCATCACTGTGGATGTCCCCCACCATCATGCACCCTGAGCTCCAGTTTCCCCTCTGAACCCCCGCACTGCCCAGGGGATCAATCCATGCCCCAAGACAGCTGGCAGGACCACACCACCCTCCCTGGCAAAACCACAGACCGTCCTGCCACCCTCAGCAGCAAACCTGCCTCAGCCCCTAACCACTTCACTTCAGTTCCTGAGACAGGAAGGTCCCAAAGTTCCTGTGCGGCAGGCAGTTAGGGCCGAAGAACACATAGCTCACCAGGGAGAGGGGCCTGAACAAGCGTGACATCCCATAAGGAGTCCTGCACAATGTCCCAGAAGCCTTCATTGACAGCTCCCTCTTGGAAAACAACAGCATGAGCACGTCATCTTAATAAACCAGCTTTCCCATTTATAGAGGTCTAAATATAGGCATGTACATATGTAAATATATTTATATATGATAATGGGGAAATAGATCTATGTGCATATATGCTAAGTATCAAGGTAGCAGACAGACATTGGGTCTCTACTCAAGTCCTCCCTCAACACAGGAACACTTTGTTCTAATAAGCTGGCATTCTGTGAGGTCCACCTTCCAGACACGATCGCTAAAGACAAAATGGGTGCATCAGCAAATATGGTAAAGAAAGCTGACGGTGCCCCGCTATCAAAAGATAGAGCGTCTGGGATCTTAAAGTCTTGAAGATAAATAAGCGGCCTACTAGCTGAGAAGCAACAAAGCTCACATGGAAGAAGCTCACCAGGCTGTGTGATCATGAAGTGTCCATGAGATCAGGTATCAGGCGTCAAAGACCCAGAACAAAAAGCCATATCGTTGTGAATGAGAGGAGTGCAGAGTGGAGACCCAAATCTCATCTGTACACAATTGGACATCCCCTTACAGAAGGGTCACAAGAAAGAGATGAACCAGGCAGGGTGCAGTATAGCACTGATGAAACATACAACGTTCCTCTAGTTCTTTCATGCTTCCCCCCCCCCACTATCATAATCCTAATTTTACCTTACAAATTCAGCTAGGCCAGAGCGTGTACATGAGCACAGATAAGAGCTGGGAACACAGGGGATTCAGGACATGTAAGGCCCTCAGGACCAATAATGAGAGCAGTCATACCCAGAGAAGAAGAGGAAGGTGGGGGGAGAAAGGGAGAACCAATCACAAGGATCTACCTATAACCCCCTCCCAGGGGGACGGACAGCAGAAAAGTGGGTGGAGACATCAGATAGTGTATGACATGAAAAAATAATAATTTATAAATTATCAAGGGTTCATGAGGGAGGGAGGGAAAAAACTAGGAGCTGATACCAGGGGCTCAAGTAGAAAGAAAAGGTTTTGAAAATGATGATGATAACAGATGTACAAATGGCTATATGTGTGGATGGTGATGAGTGTATGAGCCCCCAATAAAATGATTGAAAATAAACCAATCCTCCAGGAAGCCCCTCCTAACCTCCATGTCCGGGGGCCCTCTCCAACCCTAATATCCTTGAAGTTCAGTAAGCCTGGCCTGGGGAACTGTGGTGGAGAGAGGACTGTGGCGGCAATCGGGTTAGCGTGAGAGAGCACGAGGGTCTGGGGACAAGCCAGAAATGCGAAGGAACTTGGGGCGGGACGGGCAGTGGACCCTGGCGCCCCACAGAGCACGTGGCTGGAGGCAGACTTCCAGCCGCCTTCGGCAGAGACCTCACTTGAGCCACTGTGTGGGGCAGAGCCTGGCCTGGAGCCATGACGCCCTGCCTGGAGGGACGGGCCTCGGGAGGCAGTTGGGGCACCGTGCCCTGGCAGCCTCGCCAAACCTTGGCTCCAAGGAGGAGAGTCTGTGGGCACAAGCTGTCCACACACTACTGCCCAACGACAGGACAAGTGCACAGAGGCAGGGGACAGTCACGGGCACGCAGACTAGCACCACTCACAGCCCCTGCCTGGATCCTTACCCCAAACTCCAGACCCAACCGCCATGGGCACATTCCACGCATCTCCTCCATGCGTTTGCTTTCTTTCTTTCTTTTTTTTTGGGGGGGGTGGGCAACACTGCCCTCAGGTGGTGGGAGTAGGAGGCCCAGCCTTTGCTCCGTGGAGCTGGAATTGAACCTCCATCTCAGTGGGCCGCAGTCCTGCGCACAACCACTATGCCACCGGGGCTCAGCTCCTTTCTTTCTTTTTTATTTATTTATTTATTTATTTATTTATTATTTTTTTAGGCATCACTGCCCTCAGGTGGTGGGAGTAAGAGGCCCAGCCTTTGCTCCTGGGAGCCGGAATTGAACCTCCATTGCAGGGGGCCGCAGTCCCGTGCACAACCACTGCGCCACCGGGGCTCAGCCCCTTTCTTTCTTTTTTACGAGTTGCATTTGCTACTTTCTTCCCGAAGCTCAAGCCCATAGATCCGTCCATCACCAAACCCAGCCTGCCGAAGAGGGGGCCCGAGTGCCTGCAGGACGGAGGGGAGCTGCCCCTGGGCTCTCTGGCTCTCTGAGGCGGACGTCTTCCTGGAAGCAGACCGCTGCATCCTTCTCCACACGAGGGTCAGTGGGTTCAAACAGCTGACTCCATCAGCAGCCCCATGACTCCGCCCACAGAAACAGAGAGAAGGCGGGGCACAGGCTCTGGGGGGCTCAGAGGAGAAAATAAA
>PVJH01035645.1:0-19307 GCA_004026705.1 Nesogale talazaci
GCACAGATGGCTGACCGAGAAGCTGAGGCCCCTTCCTTCCTGGCCGTTTCTGTCTAGTGGAGGGAACAAACCAGCCCTGGAGGCCAAAGACCTCGGAGACCCCGTGGCCCGGCCGGGCTCCAGAGCGCCTTGATAGGCAGGATCACAGAAAGCAGTCGCGCCCACGTTTCTGGTTTCCCACGGCACAGGAGACGCGGGGCCCTGGTGATGTAGCAGTTACACTTGGGGCTGCAAGGTCAGCAGTTCGAAACCTCCAGCCGCCCCTCGGGAGAAAGAGGAGGCCGCCCTCACCGATGGGCAGTTCTTCCGTGCCCAGAAGGGCCGCCGTGAGTCTGAATGGACTCGGGGCCGTGAGAGTGGTTGTTGAGGGCCTGGAAAGGGCCACTGACCAGGCGCTGCGATTAGTGAGTAGCCTGCAGCGCAAACCCAGGTGAGCATGCGCTGTGGGAAGGGCAGGCTGGCCAACAGCCCTCGATTCGCTGCGGGAAGGAAGCACGCCAGGCCCACACATCCAGGCCTGCCTGGAGATGTGTGCATGTGCCTGGCAGGACAGGCGGGGCACCAGATGCAGATTGGGGGTGGGGTGGGGGAGCTGTGACCTGGATCTGATGTTTTCTCAAAGCATCGAAGTGCCCTAGATTTCTTCTCCTCGGGCGCAGCTGACGCTACGCCAAGAATTGGCTTTTAAAGGCTGCCTGAAACATGGTTGGGAGCCAAGAATCTATAGAGCCAGTACATTTGTGACCTTGTTGAAAATGCTTACTGCAGAAAATAATGGGGGTGGGAGCTGGGATTTCATCCCCCCTCCCCCATTTTTAATTTAAAAAAAAAAATCAATTTGGTCCAGACTACTCCCCATTCCCTTTCCTACCTGGCACAGACCTAGCCTCACTGCAGGATGCTCCAGTTCCGCGATGCAGCCCCTCCCATTGGTCCACCGCCCCCCTAGCCTAGCCACCCCCCCCCCCCCCCCCCCCCCCCCCCCCCCCCCGCCCTCCCTCCATCCATCCCCCACGCAGCAGTAATGAAAATACTGAGTGGGTGAAAGTAGGAGTGCGCTCACAGCCTGGAAACCAGAGCCCTCGCGTGTCTCAGAATGGAGCCGCCGCAGCCCTGCCGGCCCTGTCCATCAGTGGAGGCGAGAGGAGCCTGCACCCACCCGGGAGGGGGTCAGGGCCCAGGGGGAGCCGCCAGTGGGCCGGGAGCTGCCCATCGGACCTGGCTGCTGGCCCGGGGCCAAACCTGTGCCCACCAGTAAGCACCCCTCCCTGAGCAGTGCGGATCCCTCCCTCCCTTCATGGGTGCAGTCACCAGCCTCTGCCGTCTGGGAGCAGATGGGAGGTCCCCCACTCAGGGGAGGGGGTCCAGGCAAACTCCTGGAAAAGGATGAGGCCTAAGCTGAGCCAGGAAAGATACGGGGCAAGTAGCTGGGGGAGGTAGGGGGGAGCGGGGTTGGACAGGGAGAAGGGCTGCTGTGGAGTCCAGAGCCCATTCCCCGGGCAGCCTGGGATCAGAAATGGCTGGAAGAGGGGCAGAGAGGAGTTGAGCTAGTGAGTACATGTGCATGCGCACACGCACACACACACACCTCTGTGGTGGGTGAGGCCATTACGCCCCCTCCCCTGCCATTAGCTTCATAAAACAGAACTCTCAACTAAGCCCACCGCCCTGGGGTTGATCCCACCCCGTAGGACAGAGCAGCAGTGGGTGTTTACAGGACGCGGGGTCTAACCTCTTGCCTCTGGAGCAGCTGGTGGGCGGGAACCACTGACCTTGTGGTGTGAGGTCAAGACTTAAATGGCTGCATCCCCAAGGCCCCTTACATGTTTCCTTAAAAAAAAAAATTAGTGGGCTGAGCCCCAGTGGCATAGTGGTTGTGCGCAGGACTGCGGCCCACTGGGATGGAGGTTCAGTTCCAGCTCCATGGAGCAAAGGCTGGGCCTCCTACTCCCACCACCTGAGGGCAGTGATGCCCGCCCCCCCAAAAAAAAAAATCAGTGCCATGAACTTGTGGCCCCCCTACAAGACAGGGCGGAACTGGGTGGGCCCTTCTTTCTGGAAACAGACAGCCTCCTCTTTCTCGCTGGTGGGTTCGTACCACCACCGACCCTGCAGCTAGAGCTCAAGTGAGGTGAGGGAGATGAGGGTTCACCTTCAAGGAGACCCTCCCGCACCCGTCGGTAGGCACCTGCTCTAACAGTTGGCCGGTCCACAGAGCTGCCTCACTTCCCGCTGCCCCGGTCGGCCCCTCTCTCTCTCTCTCTCTCTCTCTCCTGGGCTCCCCAGCACCACAGCAATTGGGTTTTCAGCTCTGCTGTGCACCCCACCTATGAGTCTGTCCTGGCCTCCTGACCATCTGCAGGCAGACTTGGCCTCTCCCCGGGAGAAGGTCTTCATAATCTCGGCCTCACCCTCCTTCCCCTCACCCCTTCTCCCATTCTTGCCTAAGCCCACCATGGAAAGACCAGCCTGCGGCCAACGGGCTGGCCTCTGGGCCTGGCAGGGCAGACAAAGCAAGGGGAGAAGGGGTGCTCAGAGCAGCCCAGAGGTGATACTCTGTCATTCCGCCCTTCCAGCTAGGGGAAGGGCCCACCTTCCATCTCCTTTCTGTGGGCTTGGGAGAGAATTCACGTGCGCACAGCTCCAAACCCAGCCGGCTGATGGGCTCGCAGCAGAGCAGACAGCGCGCCCAGATGCGCCTGCTGGCCAAACAGGCTCGGATGAATGGAGGCAGGCAAGCGAGGGTGCCCGAGGTGGGTGCAAGCGGCTGCCTTCTCCGGGTCCCAGTGTGGCCCCAAGGAGAGCTCCCAGATTTGACACATCTGGGAACCCACTCATGGGCTCCCACCGCCACGGACACCTGTGGTCCTCGTGGGACGGAGGGGCCAGCATTCCAGTGAGGCTGGGCCTCCTCTCCATTGACCAGACCCCGCCTCAAAGGCTGCTCCAGGAGGAGCCTCGTCTGTTGTCCCGGCTCCTCGCCCCCTGGAGCAGGCAGACTTCGTAGGAGGTTTGCCTGGTTTGAGCTGAAACCTACGCCTTTGAAGCAAAGAGCCACAGAGCTAAAAATACCATTTCCCGGCTGGGGGATCCTCCCGTTTGTAAAATGCATGTTCCCATTGTTAAATCTGCCGCAGCCCCCACCCCTGGAGCGGGAAAGCCACGCGGCTGGCCCAGGACAGGGAGGGCACACCGCAGAGGGGCAGGTCCACACAGGAGCCCCGGGGGAGGTGCCCCACCCCCCACCCCAAACCCTGTCCTACCCGTGGCTACACAGCCCCTCACGCCACACCATGCCAGAAGACGTGGATGTGCGGCCAGAGAGCCGAGAGAGGACGTAGGATACCCCTACATACACACACACATACACACACACAGAGGCGGCCTCATCTCCAGCCTCAAGTGTTCCCTTCCAGAACTTTCCCCTCGTGTCTGTACATGCTCAGATGGGTTCGGTTTGCGGCTTGCTTCTGGCTTTTCCATCCGTGGGTTCTGGACTCAGAGTCGTTTTGTGACTTGCCTCTCCCAACACGCCCACCTCAACGGGGAGATCTTTTGGGGCCAGAGATGCGGGGGGAGGCCGTTCCCTGGTGAGGAAGGGGCCCTGTTGTCCCTGAGACCTGGGGCTCCCCAGGTGCCTGCAGGACGGGGACCCAAGGACTGCAGTCCTTTCTCCTCCCCCATTTAATCCGGTGTCGGCCTTCTGGGCTGGGAAGGAGCATTTGAGGGAAAAGCCTATTTCATGCAAAAGCCTTGTAACAAGGCTCTGAAGAGATGAGACGTAACACCCCCCACCCCACCCCGGCCCAGCCGTGCCTGACCCCCGACTTGTGCCGAGGCTCGCCTGCCCTGCAGACCCTGGCTGACCGTGCGGCTTTCCTCTTCCCCGGGAGGCCCTGCCACAGGCCGCTCCCGCCAGCGCGGGGCTGGGTGTCACACTGCCCGCTCCACAGCAGGCAGTCCTCTCGGTGCCCCCCAAGTGGGCCCTAGAGAAGAGATGCAGAACACTGCCGCGGTTTATAGACTCGCCGCACAGCCCAGACGACAGCTTTGACGCCAAGAGAGCCATGCCTTGCTCTGGTTCCTCGGGCAGGCAGGGTGGCACGGGCCCAGTGCGGCAGCTGGGGAGGGGAGCTTCCTGGGAGGGGAGCCCAGCCACGTGGGCTGCCCGAGGGGAGGACAGCCACCTGGAGCCCAGGAAGGGGCTCAGCCGGTCCTGAGCAGCGGGCTGAGAGGCCTGGGGGCTGTGTGGGAGAGACCAGCAGGCTGCCCTGGCGAGGGGGTCAGGCAGTGGCTCTCAGCCCTGACAGGGACGCTGCCTGCGGCCAGCCCGTCTTCAGGGAGCTCCGATGGACAGTGGACCCTTCAGGGGATCTCTTTCCATGGAGTGTCCTTCTGGCCCTGCAGGGTAAATGTGCCACCGTGTCAGCTGGAGACACTGGGCAGTGGAGTCAGAGGGGCAGCCTTGGTTGGGAGTCCTTCAGAGGACATGACGTTCGTTCTTTGGACTAAGGGGGGGCGGGGCGTTGTGGCAGGAGGTCTCCTCTTTTGAAGGCCTGTCCTATGACCGCTTGAACCCCGATCTGGACAAGCAGCACGTGGCTTTAGGTCGGAGGAGCGGAGGGTGGGAGCTGCGGTGGCTGCCAGGCCTGGGCCAACCCAGCGCTGACTAAGTAGCCCGGGCTGTGTTCACCATCTGTAAACGTTTGCGGTTGTATAAACAGCGGTGGAGAGTGATCCCTTGGCCCAGAACAAAGGGACTCATTTGGAAATCATGGAATGAAGTAAAGGAAAATGCAGACCAAACAAGTTACCAACAGGAAGACCGTTGGGGCAGCGGGTGTCCCCAGGCCACTCCCAGGCGGAACTGGGCAGCCTGGCCAGGCTCCCTGACTCCTGGCCTGTCTCGCTGACATCTCAGGAGGCTGTCCCAGTCGTTTGGGGAAATGGCGGAGGTGTGGGGGCGCCCTTCCTGCCCATCTCGAGATAGATTCTTTTGGTCAAAGGACACCGTAGGAGGTCGCGTGGCTTGACATTGGACCATAACCGTCAGGCGGTAGAGAGGGCAGCTGGGCCAGCCACACCCTTTAGCAGGGGATACCTGGGCGCCCGCTGGACTCCCTTGGTTTCAGTGTCCCCGATGTCCACTGGGGGTGGAGCGCCTGGTCTTTACTCGCGAGCTTGGCCGGAAGGGGGGTGGCGGGGAGCCCAGGAGCAGCATGTCGGGTGGTGTCAGTGCTGGCGTTGCCTCCACAGGCAGAGCCGCCTCACCGGGATGCCTTCTCCTGCAGGGTCGCCATGGGTGCTGGGCGCCCATGCTGGCCCCACCCCCCTGGACTCTGAGAGCCCTCTTGTGCTGCTGCTGCTGCTAACTGGTCACCCTTTGAGTCCTCGGGCTAGCATCTGGCTCCGCCTCACACACACCCCCCCACCACCTAATACCTAATACCTCAGAGGTGCTAACCCAGGGGGCAAGAGTTGCTGGTTGGGTGATACAGGAGGGCAGGGGGGCATCAGAGGACCGTGGTCCGTACTGAGGCCCCAGCCCTGTGTGCAGCAAAGGTGCCCAGTGCCCCGGCCCTGCAGCCGGCGAGCAGTGCCGTGAGGCAGGAGCCGGCCGTGGTGCGGTGCGGACGGTCGGGGCTCCCGGTGGGTCTTGCTGGAAGGAAACCCTGGGACATGGGGAGGCAGCACAGGGTGCTGCTTGTGGGTTTGTCAAGGGTCAGGCGGAGGTGTCCTGTAGGCGCCCTCCTGGGCCCCCGACACGTGCGTCCGGTTGTCATGGGGACAGATCCATGCGGGGTGCAAACTGCCAGGTCTGGGTCAGGTACCCCTGAGTGCCCTTGGGGGCCTCCTCTCTCCCCGTTCAGACAGCTCGTCAGGCAGACACCCGCCTCCCCCCGACCCCCCGAATTCTGAGTCTCGAATACCCTGGCCCCATCCCGGCCCTGGACTGTTCTGTCTCTTGAGGGTGGGCAGGGGGTGGCAAAAACAACTGTGAACTGGGAGGATGGGCACTCCGGACTGGCCGGGGGTGCTGGGGACACATGGAAGGGAAAGGAAGGCCAAGGAGGGCCAAGATGATGTCTGCCCTCTCCTTGGCCCGGAGCCCTCCCATCCTGAAGAGGGCTGGCTGCACAGCCGCCCCCACAGGCCCTGCTAACCCAGGGAGACCTCTGCTCCCTGGAGCAGCTCAACCCCCAAGAGGCCTTTCCCAAGGGCTCTCGCACGAACCCAGCCCGGGTGCCTGCGACTCCCCAGAATCTGGTGGTACCTTTTTGGACAGGCAGCCAGATGGGCATGTGTGGACACTCACTCTCCTCCCTCCAGTGAGGCCAGGGAACAAGTCCTCCTCTCATTGCTCCCAGCCCCACCCCCAGAAACTTTTAAGTGTATCAGACACATCGACTGCATTAAACACGATGAATTTTTAAAGCATGAGCTGGCAGGTTACCATGGCTGCCTCTGCCCAGAGGGGCATGCTGCCGAGGGTGGATGGAAATAAATAAAACAGATTTATAGTCCTCAGGCCCGGGAAGCGGAGAGTCGGAAGGAAGAGGAGCAAGGGGCAGGAGGTGCAGTGAAAACTCTGGAACCTTCTGAACTTAGCTAGGAGGCTGCGCCCTCTCCCACCCTCACTGTTTACTGACCTTGCGAGCACTTTCTCTTTAAATTCCTAAAGGATCCCAGCTGTGGGGCAGACCTGCGAGGGAGGGGGGCCGGGTTCCGCCAGCATGGCTCCGGCTCTCTGTGCCGGCCGGACACGAGGCTGCACTGATGCCTTCGAGACAGGCCCGGGGGCTGCTGCAGAGTGGGGTGAGGCCTGTCCCCCTGAGCTCTGTTCCGCAGAACAGGTGGAGGGGGTTCCTGGCAAGAGGTGCCGGGAGGGGGCTGTGCAGGAAGGCCCTGGGACGGGTCAGGCAGCCAGGGCGAGATGGACAGGGGACACCTCTAGTAGACACCTCATCAAGACAACCTGGGCCACGGGGGGTTCTGACCCAGACACCACAGAGGCAGACGGAGCGGCCGGGGGCAGCATTTGAGAGGGGTGGGCTTTTGCTGAGGGATGGGAGCTCTCCGGCCGTCCCTGTGTGGGGTGACCTGCTGGTGTTGCCCATCCTCTGCATCCCTGGGGTCCTGGGAAGACTTGCTTCTTGAATGCGCTCGTCGTGTGCATGGTGGGCAAAGCCCCAGAGCCGGGGCTCGCCTGGACCCTGCCAGAGCACTGAGGCCAGGGGAGCCAGGACCCCCACTGGCGGGTCCTCGGGGATCAGAGGAAGATGGCCTCAGGCTTCCCCGCAGGCTTTTCGGGAAGTCGTATTCCCAGCCACTGCACCGGGAGCCCTGCGGCCAGCCAGGACCTGGGTCCAGAGCACCACTCGCCCCAGCAGGCTGCAGTGCCCCGCAGGTCTGCACGGCCGCCGGCCTCAGTATGGCTGGCTGGTAGACCCTACATCCAGGGCTGCAGGTGGGACGTCAGCGTGGACCAACTGCCTCTTGTGGGGCAGCCTTCCTGAGTGACTCCATGTCCCTCCTCCTCGTCCCCGTGCACACGCGTGTGCTCTTTGTCCCTCTCACACACATATGCACAACCCACCTTCCTCTAGCCTGGGAGGCCCCGGTTGCCTCCCCAACCCTCTGCCTCGTACCCCCTCACTTGCCAGGCCACAGTCTGACAAACAGCACTTTGGCGTAGTTAAAAGTACCAGCCCCAGCCAAAGAGGAGCTCTGATTAAGAGGGGGAGAGATGCAGAGAGCGTCTTGGAGCCACGGGAAGGTGGGCAGACCCACAAAACGGATGCCCTGAGATAATCCTTAAGAACCAAATGTCCCCTGACGTCTGTCTCCCTGCGTGCTCTCAGTAACAGTGAGTAGAGTGGAGGGGGAAGAAGAGTAAACCCAATTTCACCCTGTCCCCACTCGTGGAGACGGGGCAGTACAGGCCCCTGTCACCCGGGCCTCCCTGAGAGGCAGCGTTGACTCCAACCAAGCACACAGCGGCCACTGGGGGACGAGGGGCATAAAATTAAGTGTCTGAGTGACCTCGCTCGCCGCCTTCCCACTGAGGAAATACGATTCCCGTTTCCTGGTGGCAGGATTGTCCGTGTCCGTTGGCCTGTAAAGATTAACGTCAGACTGCAGCTTTATTGCCCGTATCTTTGTCTTAAGAAGGTAACAAAAACAACAATGATAAATACAGACGCAGAGGCTGTATGAGCAGGCTTCAGAAAGTTGGTGGGGAAATTCCATTCTCTCTCCATGCCGTAGTTCTTCCGCCCACTTTTTGAGGCCTCTTCGTGTGGACAGTGCGGGCGCGTGTTGATGGTCTGCAAGCTGGCTTCTATTATTGATGTTGTCCTGAGAGCCAGGCAGGCGGCTCAGCAGAGGGGCGATGGGACTGCAGCCCTGAGCGGCAGCCATCCGCTGGGCCCTCACGGGGCAGGGAGAGCCCTCCTGCGACCCCACCCAGCCTTCTGGGGCTGAGTCTCCCACTCCCCCTTCCCCATCACCGGGGGGCACCTTGTGGGGTGTCTGGTGCCCTGTGTGTTGTCCGGGGCAGCAGGCCCCGGAGGGACTGGCCCGGTGGGTGATGGCCAGCACTAGGTCGTGGTGGTGGTGGTGGTGGTGGTGCCCTCCGGCTGATAGGGACCTCACGCTGCCCAGTCCTTGTCCGGGGACGGAGCACCAGGCCTCCCCTTGGGCTGAGGGACACGGACTGAGCACGCTGCCCGCCACTTGCCAGCCCCGTCTGTGGGAGAGACCCCCGCAGAGGGTCCCCCTCAGGACGCCAGGGTTGAGCAGCCGGCAGCCAGCCCCTGGAGGCAGGACTGGGAAGCTGAAAGGCCAAGGCCCAGGGCAGGGCTGACCCCAGCCTTGGGGGCCTGCGGAGGGGTGGGGCTTTAGTTTTGACCCCGTGGGAAGCCATGGGAGGTGTGGCGCACCAGACAAAGCCCTGGTCTGTGAACTGAGAGGCCGGAGGTTCAACCCCGCCGCTCACTATGAGGGGGACACTGGGCGCCTGCCTCTGGGAGGATGGACAGCCTTGGGAACCCAGGGCGCATGCTGTTGGTGGTTCTGAGACAGCCGGGGACTGCCTGGCCCCACAGAGCCCCTGAACACAGAAGGTAGGGCAGCTGTGTTCCAGGACACTACTGCCTTGGGGGGACCTTGGACAGCCAAGTGACCCCGTTCCTGCCGTGAGGACACTCACGTGTGGGTCCGTGACACTGTGGACCTGCCTATCGGGCAGGCTGGCAGAGCCGGCCCCTGGGTGGAGCTCAGAGGAAGCAGACGGCGACGGGAGGGAAGCCTCGAGCAAGGCCTGGACCCTGCTATGTGATCCCCGGTTAGCAGCCCCAGGGACCCCCTCCCCACCCACCCTGCCTGCCACTCTCTGGGTGCCCCCCATGGAGAGTGCTGCCTGGCAGCGGCTCAGCTGCCGGCCTCTGTCATGGAGACGGGCAGCAGCTGCAGGCGACGGGCACTTGTGGCCGTTTGTCAGAGGGCTCCCCCCCTTCTCCCGCGCCCCCCAGGCCGCCTTTAGCCTGGCCCCGGAGCCAGGACTCCTTGGGGAAGGGAGGGGGACAGGAAGCACCACCACTCAGACCTCTGGCTGAGGCAGCCTGGCTTCTCGTCTCACGATGGGGGTTGGGGGGGGGGGGTGCCCCAGTGCAGAGGGGTGAAGGATCTGGAGGCCACCTGGGGGGCGAGCCACAGCCTGCAGTGTCACCTTGTCCCAGCCCCTGCCGTCTTCCTCTCTCGGGTGGCTCCTTGCCCCAGCTGGCCGGAGCCGGTCTGCCCCCTCTTTGTGCTCTGCGGTTTGGCCCCTTCCCCACCACATGCTGGCTCGGGGATCTGGCTGGATCCTGGAGCCAGGGTTGAGGCCACCTCCTCCCGCCCAGCCCCAGGGCCCGGCCTGTGGTTCAAGGGAAGCAGGAAGCTCCTCCCTGAGGGTTCAGTGACTGGGGCTTGGGGGTGTCCAGGCAGGGTCTGTTCACCCAAGCCCCCTAGTCCCAAGGCATGCTGGGGGGGAAAGGGAGAGCAGACACCAGAGATAGCCCCAGATGGGGTCTGCCCAGGGGGAGGGGGCAAGCCAGCAACCCTACCCCGACCTCAGGACCCAGTGTGCATGCCACTCCCATCTGCCTGAATCTCAGGAGCCCAGACAGGAGTCCCAGCCTCAGACCCGTCTGGAGATGGAGGTCTCGTCACGGGTGCTGTCCCCCTGCCCCCTGGACTCCTCTCCTGCACTCCAACTTCTCCTTCCCCAACTCACTGAAAGAGACAATGAAAAGGAGATGCAACCAAGGGGGGGGGGTCCCCTACAGCAGGGCCCTCACCCTGGACCATCAACCCACTCAGCTGGAGCCTCCACGTCTGTCAAAGAAGCCCGCCTCAGATGCTCCCATGGAGGCAAAATCCCATTTTCTGCCCTGGGTGGGGGGGGGTGGGGAGCAGGTCTGTGGACCAGCTGAGTGGGCTGGGCAGAGCTATCTAGGCCTTCCACCCTGGCCACAGGGAAGATTGGAGCCCCCTAACGCCGCCGCCCCCTTTCCAGGCAGCTGTGCCTACTGCTGAATGCGGAGAACATCTTCCACTCGATGGCAGACATCCTGCTCGGCGAGGAGGACCTCCGGTTCGCATCGACCATGGTCCACACCCTCAACACCATCCTGCTGACCTCCACCGAGCTCTTCCAGCTGCGCAACCAGCTCAAGGACCTGAGGACCCTGGTACGCCGCCGGGAGACTCTGCCCCGGAGCCGGACAGGTCCTGCCTGTGGGAGCCCCAATGGGGCCACAGCAGGCCTGTGCAGGGGAAGGAGGGGGTCAGCTCCTGTCCCGTGAGGGCTCACCCCAGTCCCGCTGTCTCCCTGACCAGCTGCTGGGCGGCGCTGCCTCCCAGAACCTCACCCTGGCCTCCTCGCCCACAGGTGGACACAAGCCAGGTGTCACGCACGCCTTGTCCACAGGTCAGAATGCAGAAGTACAGTCATCCCCCTCAGGGGGATGGGCTGAGATGAACCCCTGACTCCTGAGGTCCCATCCCCCTTATAGGCCACCTCAGCCCTAAAGGCCTCACCTCCTCTCCCTGCTCATGCCTTGGGCTTGCCAGCCTGTATCTGTGGCTGCCCAGGGCCTCGACAGGTGGGGGAAGTATCTAGGCCACACACCTTGCCTCTTTTTTGTGGTTCCTTCCAGAAGCTAGCTCAGAAGCTGGGAGACTTGCCCTCAAGGACAGGAGTTCCCCCCCAGGTTCAGGCTCCGCTCCTGGGCTGGTTCCCAAGGTCAGAGTGGGCTGAGAAGAGGGGGTGGGAGGACATAGAGAGCCGGGCCCACCAGGCAGTTTCTTCCAGATGCAGTGCCTCCCTCCCTCTTCCCACCCCTCGAGGTAGACCACAGGGTTCTGGAAAGGACGGTGACAGTGGTTTTGCTGAGAGCTCCCTCCTGCCTGCCGGCTCCTCACATGGGGCCGTCATGACAGGGTCCCTTCCTCTGTGAGAGCTCGCCCCGCAAGGGGGCTGAACTGGCTTCTGGCCCCCTCCCAAGGGTCCCTGTCCTCAGGCCCCAGCCCATTTTTCTGCAGGGCCTCTGAGCAGCAGCAGCCTGCTGAGCCTCCCATGTCTCCATTCCCTCCCCTCCCAGGAGAGCCAAAGCCTGTTCTGCTGCCTGTACCGCTCCTGGTGCCACAACCCAGTCACCACGGTGTCCCTCTGCTTCCTCACCCAGAACTACAGGCACGCCTATGACCTCATCCAGAAGTTGTATCCTTCACACCGCCTGGCTCCCGGGCTGGGGCTGTGGGGGGAGGCAGGGGCAGTGAGCAGGTGTACTGGGGGGTTCACAATGGAAGCAGTCTCACAGGCTCCGGGCCGACCTTCAGGGCTCACAGGGCCAGAGCCCAGTAGGCTCTGTCCTTCCATGGCCACAGCCATCAGACCAGCTCCCTGTGCCTGGTCCTGACGGTGGCAGAGAAGGCGGCCCAGCCCGGCCTCATTGTCCCCGTCCACAGCTGCTGAGCTGTGATAAGAGCTTGAGCCTCCCCACACACACTCCAGGTGGGGGCAGTGGAGCAGAACCAGGCCCAGGGCAGGAGGGGAGAGAATTGTGCCCTGTGTATGCAGAACCCTGCTTCGCCTGAGCCGGTCCACAGAGCGCTCTGTACACCGGAAGCCAGCAGAGAGGGGGCTCTTTGAGTGCCCAGTCAGCCACCCATCGACCCCTCCCTCCCTGACCAAAGGCCGACTTCCTTGACCACACCATCAGTGGGGACCTGGAGGTCACCGTGGACTTCCTCACGGAGGTGGACAAACTGGTGCAGCTGATCGAGTGTCCCATCTTTACATGTAAGAGGAAGACTGACACCACGCCAAGGTGGGGGGGTCCGGGGGAGGGCTTAGCAGCTAAGTCACCCAGGATGCTTCTGGAAAGTCCAGGACGAGAATTCCTAGGACCAGGCCTCACAGGATCGCCCCAGAGCCTCGTCTGCTGGGCTGGGTGTCAGACTCCTTGCAGGTGATCATCAGCCCCCCTGCCCTGGCACCCCAAGTCTACCCACAGGTGCTCCCTGTGTGCCAAGAGCCACGCCGTCTCCTCTCTGGAAGACAGCTCGGCAGCTGCTGGGCGCTGCCCGGTTAGTAACACCCGGCAGAATGTGCAAGAAGCAACAGCTCGGCTCCGGGCACCTCGGCACGTGGAGAGCCTGCTCCCCACCCACCCCAAACAGCCGTGTCTACGGCACAGGAGGGAGGCCGGCCAGCGAGACTGCCTGCCCGTCACCCGGGCGTGGCCTCAGCCCCGGAACAGGAGGCCAAAGCAAGGGCGGAGACCGAGTCGCGCGCCCCCCTCCCCCCCCCCCGCAGCCTTCCGGGCCTCCCACATCAACAGGCATCTGAGAGGCAGAAGAGCAGGACAGTGACCCCGTCTCCCAGTTGGTGCAGCAAAGCCTCCCGCTCCTGGAAAGGGCGGAGCCCTGCTAGAGCCCAAGACGTTGTGCGAACAAGGGGGCCAGAGCGAGAGAGCCAGCCCTTCCCTCAGCAGACACGTGTCCAGAATCAGGTGGCCTGTCACCCAAGAAAGGATGCCTTGGGCTGCCCTGGAGAGACAGGAAGCCAGAGAGGACCCTGCAGCGACGGCCACACCTGGGGCACACTGTTCATGGGCCCAGGGGTTGGGAACCCTCCAACTAGCCCGGCCTGACTGTCCCAGTGGACACGGACCAACCCTTGTTCGGGTCCAGTCTCCCCTGAGTCCAAGGAAAGACTAGAGCCGAGCCGGCTCCTGAGTGGGGCTTCAGACCCCCGGGCTGCCCCCACGCACCTTCCATCCCGCCCTGACAGGTTCCCGATCCACCCGCTTTCTCTCAGTTCCCGGGCCGGCGTGTGCCAAGCAGATGGAATCTGTTCCCCCACCAGCCCCAAGCCCTCTTCTGAGGGGAGAGGTTAACCCAGGAGGAGGGGGGGGGGTCGCCGGGCCAAGGTGGCCATTGGAATGGGCAGGCAGAGAAAGGGCAGTGTGGGGACCAGGATGCCCCTCCGAGGGCGGGTGGCCTTGTCCAGTGGAAAAGAGTCCCAGGCCCACCACTGGCCTGGGTCCTCAGGCGCTGGGTGCCCAGACCGGGCAGGGTGTGATCTGGCGCGGGTGGAGTACAGGACTGGCCTGCGCTGACCCTGCCCTCTGCCCTGCCGCAGACTTGCGCCTGCAGCTGCTGGACGTGAAGAACCACCCGTACCTGATCAAGGCCCTGTACGGCCTGCTCATGCTGCTGCCGCAGAGCAGCGCCTTCCAGCTGCTCTCTCACCGGCTCCAGTGCGTGCCCAAGCCCGAGCTGCTGCAGACCGAGTGAGTGCGCCCACCCGCCCTGAGCAGGACCACTCGGGGAGGGTAGACACAGCCACCGCCGCCCTTCCTCCACGCAGGGTGGAAAGGAGCAGCCCAGGGCTATCATCTGGACGTCAAAAGAGACGAGGGGTCGGGTGGGGAGTGTGGGGAGAGGCTCTGTTCCAGCTCAGAGGGGTGTGAGAACAGGGAGCCGCCGCCCCACCCAAAAAGGTGGCCGATGTACCTGGTACACGGACAGACCCCTCTGCCCTAAGAACGGGCCATTGGGTCCGTGTGGGCCACCTCCGCCCAGAGGCCCAGTGGGGCGGTGTCTGGCCAGGAGGGCTTCAGCCCTTGGGGGGGTGGGGGGTCCAGGCTCCCACCCCAAAGCCCCCGCTGGCCCAGGCTGAGCGCCTGCCGGGCTGTGTCTATATTTGGTAACCCTTGGAGGCTCCGCCTCATCCACAGGCATTTGGCATCCGAGATGGAAAATTTCACTTGTCAGGTCGCCATGGAAACGGGCAGAGCCACTGAGAAGATTTACGTTGAATGGAGTGCGCCCAGCTTGCATCAGATGCCCGGGGTGTCTAGAATTCCCTCCCCGGCTGTGAGAGCCGCGCAGCAGGCCGGCGCCGGGCTCCAGTGAGAGGCCTCTGGGCTTGGCCCTGGTGGATGCGGGCAGCCCTGGAGGCCGCCTCACACCACTTGACCGCAGTCCCCTTACCAGCTGACACTCACCTGGCCTTCCCGGAGACAGGTGCAGCCCCTGGTGTGTCCTCTGCCCCAGTCCCAGCTCCTGCCTTTCCTCCTCTTCCTGAGACTGGATCCAGAACTATCCCCAAAGCCCTCTGCTGCCCGGAGGGGCAGGGAGGCCGTGCCGCTCTTGAGAGCTGGCTCGGACCCTGACCTCCCCAGCCCTTGCTGGAGGGGTTTGAGGCAGCTTCTGACTCCTGAGGGCAGCTCCTTGACTAGACAAGGGCAAGTGCCACGACTGCCCTTAGTTCAGTGCTGGGCCCCTCTGGTGTGGGGTTGGGGGTGGGCAGTGTTAGCGCACACCCCAGGGGGCTCTCAGGATGTGAGAGCCTCTTAGATGGCCTCAAAGAGTCCTATCCCCCACGAGTGTCGGGTCCGGACAGTGGGTCCCAAACGGGACCGAGTCTGCAAACACAGGGGTCCGTCTGACAGGCTCCCCGAGTGCTTGCTTTACGGTCAGCCAGCCATGGCACACAGAGGGGCTACGTCACTGGCCCCTGGCCTTGTCACCTCCCAGCACTCCCCATAGGCCAAACCCAGGAAAGCTGGGAACGTGAGGGTTCCCTCCAGATCCTGCTCGGTCAGGGCTGTGGCGCCAACTGCCGTGCGTCTGCCCCCAACTTCTAGGGGCCTCCAAAGGACCCCACCCCCCACATCATCAGGAAGTACACTTTGGCCGAGGCTGGTGCTTGAACTTGGCCCAGCATCCCAGACCCTAGCAAGGACCCTGGGACCAGAGGTGCAGGCCATGGAACAGGGGTGAGGCAAGCAGGGAACAACTGGCCAGGGTCAGGTTGCAGGGTTGGGTGCAGAGGGGCATGGCACACCCTGGGGAGGGGCCCTGGGAGGAGCAGGCAGCTGGGCAGCAGCGTCAGGTTGCCTGACAGGCCTGGAGCCGGGAACAGCTGGGGGAGGAGAGGAGGTCTGCCCCCTCCTCCCTCGCTAGATGTACACGAGGCGCCAGTAGGACTCCGGCCAGGCCCCCAATTCCCTGAGGGTGGGCTCCAGAGGGCAGCCCTACATCAGCCCGGGGGCAGGTGAGGGGATGGGAGGGTAGGAGAGAGCCTTTGGGTGCCAATTCTGGCATTGTGCCCTTCAGTCACCCCGTCCCAGGCTGAGGACCAGTGGAGAATTTGGGAGGCCCTGACGTGGAGAGGAAGGCTGCCCCCACCCCACGGGAGCACGCTTCCCCCCCTCCTCCCAAGCCTGGGCAGAGGGTCTGGGAGTAGGCCTGCCTATCAGCAGGACCACTGTGTCTCTTCCGGAGAGCCCAGGTGTATCCTCGACTCTGCCACCCATGGCCACCTTCGCCCTGGAAACCCAGCGGCCTTGGCCTGCCGGGAGGGTTGGGGAGTGGAGGGTGGAGGGTGCAGTGCTGGGCTGGAGACAGTACAGCCCATAGGCACCCGGCATCCAATGCCGCCGCCCCCCCCGGTGCCCCTTAGCCTCCTCGAACCCAAGGCTCTCAGGGCTGGCTCCCTGCTGGTTGTGCCTGGGCCCCAGGGTTACTGTGACCCGGTGTTCCACCCCAGGGGAACTGAGAGTAGTGGAGTCCATGTACAGATAGATAGTGCGCGACCTCTCCAGCCTCTAAGTGGACATCCGGTCATGGGTCAGCAAGCCTGAGGGTCATTGCCCACAGGCCTGGGCTATGGGAAATAACCTAAGGGACAGGCTGCAGTGGACCTGTGGCCGATGGTCTCAAAGAGCCCTGTCCCCCACGAGTGTCGGGTCTGATGAGCAGTAGGTCCCGAACGGGCCTGATCACGGGCACTGCTTGGCGGAGCCCAGAACAGATCCTGGCTGGGATGCCGTTTGGTGGAAGCACTCGTGTGTGGCCTTAACAGAGTGAGCAGCCCGTGGGCCCCACCCCAGAGGGCCGTGTGGACACCACCTCCTCCATCCTCACAGCCACCCCATGAAGGGGGTCCCTGTGGCTGTCCCGTTCCTTCTCGCCAGCCAGCCAGCGGCGGGTTGGGTCCAGGGCTGTCTCTGCACAAGCTTCCTCTCGGCTCCTTCAGGACTCAAAGGGACCCAAGGCTCTCCGAGTAGCTAAGGGACTCAGCCAGGCTGGAGGGCGGGGAGTGGGTGCTGCCTTCACGGCTCTGGTTTCAGACCGTGGAGGGAGAACAGACTGGTGCATGGGCTGCTCGGAATGGGGGAGCCACTCTTCAGTGACCCAGCCCCCAGGGGCAAGCTGGGCTTGAGGGGTGGGGTGGGGGGAGCAGGCGCGTGCCGTGCGCAAGCGCCGCTCACTGGGCAAGGTGAGGGCAATTCGAGGGGTGGCAGGGGAACAGAAAAGGACTGTGGGGCTCAGGCCCCGGCACTCAAAACCAGATGCCCTACCCAAAGAAAGGGCCTGCTGCCACCCACCCCCCTCTCTACCCAGACCCTGTTCCAGGCCCCAGCTGGCTTCCTGGATGGCTGCTAGCCCTGGCTTGCACCCCAAAGGGAGCTGCTGGTAAACAGGAAATGCTTCCCAATGCAAGGCCTGCTCTGGGCGCCGTCGCCAAGCCCACAGGCTGCCAGGGAGCAGTGGCACACCGACTGGCGGGGGGTGTTCATGGGGCTCCCCAACTCTGGGCTGTAGAGATGTAGGGGCTATCCAAAAAGGTGGCCTCAGACAGGCTGAGCCCCAGACCCTGTTGCCAGGCCAAGTGGTCTGGTGTCCGCCTCCCCACGCCGTAGTGACCATGAGTCCTTCCACTCCCCCTCCCCAGGGACAGTCTGAAGGCAGCCCCCAATTCCCAGAGAGCCAGCGCCCCCAACATCGACTACGCAGAGCTGTTGCAGCACTTTGAGAAGGTTCAGAACAAGCACCTGGAAGTGAGGCACCAGCGGAGTGGGCGTGGGGACCACCTGGACCGGAGGATCGTCCTCTGACCGCTGGCACGACTGAGGGACCCCAGGATGGGCCCATGGAGCACTGGGGCCTCAGACACTCTCCGAGGGGCGCCCTCTCAGGGGCACGGCTGGATCTGATCAGTAGCCCAGGGCAGAATTGAGGACAGAGGCCCCTCTGCCTAGCCTGACTCCTCTCAGCCCAGCTCCCTGGGCACCCAGCACCGAGGACTGGCTTCCCACCCAGGGTGGGGCCACAGCCTCAGGTATTGCCCAGCCGGGACGACTCAGTCTCTACTACCCTCTTGTGAAAGAGCTTGCCCACCCCAGGCCACCAGAGCTCTGTGAGAGAGAGAGAGAGAGAGAGAGAGTGTGTGTGTGCACGCGCACCTTGGTGTCTGTGAGCACACTGGTGTCCACGCCGGGGCCAGCCCAGAACTCCACTGACAGAGGCACTCCCTGCCCCAATAAAAGAACTTACAGCAAACCCTGCCGCCTGCCTGGTCTCTTGTCTCAGAGACCCAGTCTCAAGGGTGGGCTGACTGGACCAGGCCCCTGGAGTTACATGGTCCCAGAGCCCTGCACTGGCCATCTAAGATGGCACTATCTCTCTGGGGTTTTTTTAGCTGTTTTTTCTGTGGCATCACTGCCCTGGTGGGAGTAGGAAGCCCAGCTCGACTTTGAACAGTCAACCCTGTGGGCCACAGTCCCGCACACAACCACTAGGCCACCTGGGCTCAGGCATCACTCTTTCGGTGAAGAACATCCACCAGTGACCTCCCAGGCCTGTGACCCTGAGCCTGCCTTCCCTCAGCGCCAACTCCCACCTCCCCATCCCAGCACCTGGACAGCCCCCCTTGGGGAGGCCTCAGAGCGCTGGGGGTGGCCGGCCCTGGAGAGGGCACCCAGGCCAGCTCCGATCAAAACCCTTGGTTTGGCCCCCAGGAGCTCCCCTCACCCCCGGGGCCTCTGGCAGAGTCGGCTTGGGGACCCCCTCTTTGGCCTCCCAGGGAGTTCTCAGGTGTCCCCGGGACAGAGACAGGGGGCGCCCGGCCTGCGTTCCCCAGGGGTGCAGCCTCGCGATGCCATGCCGGCTGAGGGTCCCCAGGACAACGTGCAGACCGTGACGCGCACGCGCGCGCGCGCCACTCCGCGGGTTCGCGGACAGGCCCCCCTGCCTCCGCCGGCCATCGGCTCCCTACGGCCGGGCCTCGGGCACCTCGTCCCCGGTCGCACCCCGAGGACCACGCCTCGCCGCAGGCCCCCCCCCCCCTCCGTCGGGGCTTCTGCAGCGGGACGGCCCCGCCCCTGCGCCGCCCCCGCCCCCGCCCCGCCGCGGCGCCCGCCGGCTCGCCCGACCCGTCTGGCCGCGCCGCGCCGCGCGGGGCTCGGATTTCAAAGCCGGGCTTCGCGCCGTGAATGGGCCTGCGCCGCCCGCCGTTCCCACAGCCGCGCCCGCCCCCCGCGGCCCCTCCGCCCGCCGCGCCCACGTGACCGCGCTCGGCCTCCGGTCCCCGCCGCGCGCAGAGCCGCGCCGCGCCGCCGCCCGCCCGCCCGCCGCGCCCCCCGCGCCGCCCCGGCCCGCCGCGGCATGGCCCGCGCCGCCCGCCCGCCGCCCGCCGCCCCCGAGCGCCGCGCCGCCGCCCGCTGAGCGCCGCCAGGCCCCGAGGCGGGAGCCCGGGCCGGCCTCGGCGCCCGCCGCCCCCCGCGGACCCCGCGCCCGCCGCCGCCGCCGCCGCCGCCGCCCGGCCCGAGCATGGAGACGGCGGAGAAGGAGTGCGGCGCCCTGGGCGGCCTCTTCCAGGCCATCGTCAACGACATGAAGGTAGCCGGGCGGGCGGGCGGGCGCACGACCCCCCTCCCACCCCACCCCACCCCACCCCACCCCACCCC
>PVJH01035646.1:0-19466 GCA_004026705.1 Nesogale talazaci
CTGTCTCATCTCCTCCCTGCAACCCTTCTTTAAGGGGATATCTAACTGCCTACGGATGAGCATTGGGTCTCCATTCAGCACTCTCCCTCATTCACAATTATATGATTTTCTGTTCTGTTCTGGGTCTTTGATGCCTGAAACCAAGGACGAGGCTACCAAAACATTGTGCCAATTCTAAGGGGAAGAATCTATAGATCAAGATAGTAAAAGAACAAAATAAAACACCAAAAACCAGAAAATCCTATAAGGAGACTGCATCCAGATATGAGTCTAGGGCTCGGGAACTTCAAGCTCCAATGCTATTTAACTAAGTGAGCCCAATCCTATCAGTGCATCAAAATAATCGGAAAATACTACTTACTATCATTCAGGACCCATTCCACCATCCAATTTCCTTATTGTTTAAAAAAAGAGCAGGAAAATTCTTTTTACATTTTTTTCTTTTTTGTGTGTGTGTGGCATCACTGCCCTGGTGGGAGTAGCAAGCCCAACCTTGCTGCTGGATTTGAACTGTCGACCCTACATACACATGGGTACAGATAAAAGCTCAAGCCACAGGGAATCTAGGACGGATAAACCCCTCAGGACCAATAATGAGAGTAGAGATAACAGGAGGGGAAGGGGAAGGTGGGGCAGAAAGTAGGTACTGATCACAATGATCGACACATAACCTCCTCCCAGAGAGACAGACAACAGAAAAGTGGGTGACGGGAGACAGCAGTCAGTGTAAGACATGAAAAAAATAATAATTTATAAATTATCACATTCTCATGAGGGAGGGTGGAAGGAGGGGGGGGGAAACAAGGAGTTAATACCAAGAGCTCAAGAAGAAAGAAAGTGTTTTGATGATGGCAACATATATACAAATGTGCTTGAAACACAATGGATGGATGGATGGATGGATGGATGGATGGATGGATGGATGGATGGATGGCGAAAACAGCTGTAAGAGCCCCCCATAAAATGATTTGAAATATAAAAAAAGGAGACCTTTTCAGTTATAAAAAAGTGCTCTTCTAAATTTCTTCCTAAGATTCCTTTTCCAAGTATTCTATCTCCTAAACTGTCCCTATTAGCTTTCTGGCAACAAATAAAGCCACTTTGAGTATCAGAGGATCTGAATCTGGACCTCCTAGCGGTTCATATGTTTCTGCCCGCACCAGTAGTGTCAATCCTCTTACCAAGTGGTTGCCTCTCTCCACTGCTCAGTCCGAGGACTATCTATTGTAGCACTTGTTTTCTGGCTCACTGATTGCTCCTGTGCATTCTGCCTTGACATTCTGATTCTTTTCTCTGGTTGAGTCCATCTACCTCTAACGTTTGACATCTCTATCCGATTCTTTCAGAGCCACAATAAGCTTCAAGGTGCCAGCTACGGCTCCCCAAAAATTGCCTCTCTGGATCCAAAATCCTACAGTGGAAAGACCCCAGTCTCTGTTTCCAAGCACTGCCCAGGCTCTGGACCTTGATCTCCTGCCATGGAGATCTTCAGTTCTTCACAGTGAGTCCTGCTTCATGGAAGTCCTTTGGCGGTTAGGGTATTCCAATTTAAATCTCTGGGTAGCGCAACATCCATGCTCCCCTGTCTGGAATATTTTTAAATGGTGCCATCCATGGAATTATCATGAATGATAAATAAGGAAAAAATAAGATTCAAACCACCAAAAAGACATAGTAAGGACAAGAACCCAAATACCCAGTTTACCACCATTCTGTAGAGTCTTGGGCACTGTTACCCCAGAGGGGGAGGGCAGAAGTGCCCTGGGGGGAGTGGGGGTGTTCGAGGCTGTACACCTTTGTGGGAGCCATCTGCCTCAACCTTCTCCTGGGGAGAGATTTACAGAGCCCAGACCCCAAGCTTGAGGGTAGCAGCCCAGGACTGTAAAAATGGCAAGCAGGCTTGCTGCCCCTTACCTTCTGCGGTGAAGGGAAGGAGGGATGGAAAATCCTGCTGGACCATAATCACAAAGTCAGTGTTCTCTGTGGTCTGAGGCTCCAATGTAGCGGGTGTAGCCATGCCCCACTGCATAGGCCCTACCTTTGCCCTGTTTTACAGATGAGGTCTCACATAAGCAATGGGGACTCGAGAGACAGCAAGTCTGCAGCGGGAGCGGGCCTCTGCACACGCTGGAATCAACCTGATAGCAACGAATTGCAGCAAAGCCCAGCAGGCCCAGCTTGGTTGGGCTCCACCTCAGGAGCATGAGAAACTGCATTGATGCACGTGCTGAGTGGTCCACGACGTGCCCAAGGACCAGTCTGAGAGACAGAATTGAGTTCCCAACGGCCAGGGAGGGGGCTTCTGGCCAATCTTCCTTCCAGCCATCACTGCACCGAAGAGTTTCTGCTGGGGACTCTCTTTCATACTGACCGTAAAGTGGGAGCCTGACCCCCTTCTCTCCCTTGTCCTAACCTCCTCTGAGCCTCATTGTGAGGCGCAGTCTGTCCTGATAGAGGAGGGAGGCAGGAGCAAGGGGAAGGTCCGGCTGGGCCTGGAGGCCTGGTTACCTGTGGGGGAAGCTGTCATCCAGCTGGGCCGGAGGAGGGTCCGCTTAGCTTCAGTGGCCATTTCTCAGAGTGTGACCAGTGTCCCCTACAAGCCTCACGGCTTTCTTTTGAGAGTCTCTTCGATGACTGAGCGGCAGTATTGCATGAGCGCATTAGGACAGATCAATCTGGAACAGAGTTTAGATGAGCTAACCTTGGAAAAGACAGAGCAGCACGTTTCCACGGGAAGGATCCATCCAGAAGGAGAGGGTGGCCAGGGAATGCCATCTGTGTCGGGGGAGAAAAGGCTCCATGTGCCAAATAAAGAATGTGAGGGAAGATGCTGGGAGCCTCCTCACAATGTTTCCTAGAGCTGCCTCTGAGCTGGGAAGGGGAAAGCAGCCAGGAGCGCGGGCGGGAAGGAGGGGATCGTCTTACAGATGTGGGCACAGCAATGTCTGACTCACCTACAGACCCACCAACGTACAAACTCATGGCAGCCCTAGTCACCCTTATGGGGGTAAACAGACTGCAAGACGGCCAAGGATTTCCGCCTCCTGTTCTGGGTGCCCTGACAGAGTCCCCGGCCACACTGAAGAGGGCTGACCTAGGGAACTAGTAGTATGCTAGGAGAGAACAGACTTCTCTGACAAGGTCAGAAAAGGCCTGAAGCTTCTGCCTTGCTCTCTTGGAGCTTTCACTCCCAGGAAAGCCTGCTACCACGTGGTAAGAGCGCTCACAAACGGAGCTTCCCTGTCAATGGCCAGCCAGAAACAGGTCTCCTGCCAAGACCCCCCGAGTCTGTGCTCTTGGAAGCTGGCTCTGCAGCCTCAGGCAAGCTTTCTATTGACTGCAGCCATGGTTGAGGTCTTGACAGCAAGCTCATGGAAAACCTTCTACCAGAACCACCAAGCTAATCACCATTGTGAGATGATGAATGTTCACATTTCTAACTAAGTAGTAGGGTAATTTTGTTGTGTGTCAACAGGTAACACATTTCTTCCCACTTACATCTGTTTGAGAGAACAAATATTACTGACTCCACCACTAAGCAAGGCGTATGACAGGACAGGATCCAGGGACAGAAGGAAACAGCTGGATGCCAGACATATGGCCATATATCAGATGGTCTTCACCTAAAAATCTCAGGCTTACTTGTGATGTAACAGCTCTTTCCCAAGAAGCTACACTTCAGCCATCTCAACAGATGGAAAGGATCCTATTTTTTGTTTGTTTGGTTTGCCATTTTGTTATTTGTATCCTTTGTGTTTTTTTTAATTCATTTTATTGGGGGCTCTTACAACTCCCATCACAATCCATGTATACATCCATTGTACACAGAACACATTTGTACGCTTGTAGCCATCATCATTCTAAAAACATTTTCTTTCCACTTAAACCCCTGGTGTCAGCTCCTCATATTTACCCTCCTTCCCCGATCTCCTCTCCCCCACAAACCCTCGATAATTTATAAATTACTATAACTTTGTCATTTCCTACACCGTCTGGTGTTTCCCTTCACCCACTTCCCTGTTGTCTGTACCCCAGGAAGGACATATGAAGATCCTTGTAATCAGCTCCCCCTTTCTACTCCTCCTGCCCTCTACTCTCCTGGTATCATCACTCTCACCACTGGGAAAGGATCCTATTTTAAAGCTCTTTGAGGGGCAGATGTTATGCCACTTTTCAAGGTGCCATCTCCATATCTCTCTACTTTGTGTAAGAAATTGAGACTCACTCTGCCTCAGGCAGAGGGCTGGCTACCCCCACACACACACCTTATTTCTATTGTCTGTTGGGTGATGACAGGATACAGACTCGTTAGAACAAATCCTTCACTGATTCCAAATTACCCATCTCGGTGTCTACGTGATTAATTTTTAAAGAGCACAGATCCCAGTGTGCTAAGTGCAACAGAAATAAATAATTTATATCTCTGTGTTGCTTGTGCCTGTGTCTCTCGCTGTACTGGGTGAATAGGAGATTTCATCCAGCCCAATCTGAGCACAGAGACCAGGAGCTCAGGGGTGCACAGTGATTACTTTTGGTACAAGTGTCCACCCCTCATTATCTCATTCTTGTCCGCACTCAGGTTCATGGGAGAAGAATCCTAAGACGTCAGCCTTGATTGCCTATGTGAGTCACCTCCTTCGGTGGAAGGCATTTAATCGAGGCACGATCTTACATGATATCTGTACAGATGACACTCAGGCCTTGAATTCCTGAATAAATCATCATGACGGTCTCGTAGGCTACTTTGAGGGGAGGCTAATTTCTCATCCATGCAGAGGAGTTTGCCATGCAAACCAGTAGCTCAATTTGAATCATAATGCTGTTCCTGAAGATGTCTTCCAAACTGGTCCTTAAAGCAGGCTTTCTGAAGATGCAAGGATGCCAAGTGTCTATTACAAGACCCGTAGGTTGCATGAATTAGACAACCTCAACAGAGACACATTTTCCAGAAGAAATTTCTTAGCCTTTTGGTCACAGAATCATAAGTGAATCTTTTTTCCTTTGAAGACACACTTTTTGGCTACCCCCAAAACTATAATATTTGCACATTTGAAATGGTTCCTTAGGGATATGCCCGGTGAGTGTCAGAGAAGAGGAGTGGATCTGTGGCACGTAACTCTAGCCCCGTGGCAAAGAAAACACTGCCTGAGATGAACATGCTGCTGAAAACAGCCACGGGTCACACTGTGACCTCGTGGCAAGTGGACTACCTCCCATGGAAGACAATTGAGCTTCATACCTCCTTAGCCCTTTGGCTCGGACCTAAACCCAGGTCTGTGGGATGAGACCATGAACCCAACTCAGTCTTGTTTGAGGGGAAGGCAAGTTGTCAAAAAGAGGAACTCAAAAGAAATTACATGAGTTCACTATTTATTTTTAGATTTTCAACTTCTCTACACAGTAGGGTTTTATTCTGAGGCAACAAGAAGCACACTTCATAAGTGAATTGACCCATAGACGAGCGCTGCAAGACAGGCTGTGTTGACAGAAGGGTGGTTTGAGGAAGGTGGAGTGGCAGAGCATGTGCCACTGCATTTGAAACTCGATGTGTGTTCACTTTGGAGAACAATTATTTACGTTACCACTGGACATGTTTACCTTAGGAAAACCTTGCTGTGGAAGGGGAAAAGGCTGATGCATCAGGTTTCACCAGCAAAAATGTCTGGTTCTAAAATTTATAAGTAACTTTTGTCTTGCTAAAAGAACAAAAGTACTTATGTTCACCTCTGCTTGTTATGGATCTTACTACCAGTGGAATTTATCAGATTTACATTTAAATGTAAAGTCTAAGGAGAAAATCTACTCTGAAAATTAATTTTATTTCTTTCCAAAAGAGTAATTAAGACAAATACATTATCTGTCCATTGCCATAGTCACTGGGATTTAAATTAGCTACCGTTAAAAAAAAAACCCGAGATTTCCATTCCTCACTGGCACTGGCTACATTTGAAGTACTCCACTGGCCTGTGGGCTAGTGCCTCCTGTACTTAGCAACACAGACAAAGAGCACGTCTGTCATCCCAGAAATTCTGGTGGGTAGCACCATTCTCTAGAGTATCGATAGCGTGAACAACAAGAGGCCCGGTCTAAAATTGCTACTGAACCACAGTACCCAAGAGAAGATATAGATAGTTCAGCAGAAACATTGGAGGCTTTAAACATCATGACCCACCCATTGAGTCAATTCTGATTCATAGCCACCCTATGTCCAACAGGACAAAACACTGCCAGCCTCACCACCGCTGCTATGTCTTTTTAAAATATAACTGTAACTTGTTTAACTATAACTTCTTGTGGTACATAGTGATTTCAAAACAGCAGGCTATTCCACTGAAGAGTTAACTACTGTTTTGAATTGTGCGATTCAAAGGACAAACAAACCAAAACTCACTGCCATCAGGCTTAGGGAAGCAGGACACCTCATCATTCCCTCTCTGAGCAACTAAGGGGTTCAAACTGCGGCTCTTGCAATTATCAGGTTTAAGTATAACCAAGTACTCCACCAGGGCTCCTGAACTGCAGCATAACCTCCAACCTCACCCCCACAGATTCAGTTTGGACTCATCTGAAGGACAGAAGAGACTGGCCTCTGTGGGTTTCTGAGACCATAGCTCTTTACAGACGTACGAAGCCTCATCTTTCTCCCACAGAGAAGCTGTCAGTTTTGAACTTCTGACCTTGTGGTTAGCAGACCAACGTGTAACCCACTACCCCACCAGGGTTCTGGATTGTGAGATAGTGAGGGTGACAGTTTGTTGCTTCAGTGGGATTAGATGCTATGGCTTCCTTGGCAATAAAATACCAGACCGGGGAAACTGAGAAAGTACTTCCCATTAAAAATAACCCGAGGCTGGCACAAAAGCAATCAAGCTCTATTTCCTGATGGAAGATGTGGAGTGAGTGCTCTATGCATTAAAGCTGGGGAAGAACGGGAACTGGCGACCCCCTCATAGCCTCATTGACTTGGAGAGACTAGAAAAAGGACCAAAACGACAACAACAAAAATCAAACTCACTACCATCAAGTCAGTTCTGACTACTAACAAGTAGGACCCAAAAAGTCACAGCAGTGGAGTCAATTCCAACTCGTGGGGACCCTCGAATCAGCGTAGACCTGCTCCTGTGAGTCTCTGAGCCTATAACTGTTTACAGGAATAAAAAGTCTGGCTGACTGCTGTGTCATTGTCTTGCCATTGTCCTGTGTAAAAACTTAATAAATGTTCTCTGTAAATTATACTTGAGACTTTTTTTCAGGGCCTCTTTTGTTCCCTAAAACATAGTTGAAGAGCTAGGCAATGCATGTCATCAGCCATGCCAGCCAGGGCTTCAGATGGGGGAGGAGGGGAACACTCCCTGACTTATCACACACATGCCCTTCATTTTCTCCCCCAGAGTGGCTGGGGGTTTATGAACCGCTGTGGTTACCAGGGTCGAATGGCCCCTATGGGCTTCCAAGACCCTAATTATTTACCAGAGTAGAAACCCCTTCTCACAAGAAGCAGCTAGTGGTTCTGAATTGCTTACCTTGAAGTTTGCATACCCACTCTTCCACCAGGGCTGCTTTGGGTGCAGTGGAACCATCCAGAAACGTAACTACCCTGAAAAGTTCTGGCTTGTGGCAGAAATTGGTTGAGCATGACTTCTCTGAAACTAGATAGTCAAGGAACCGATCAAGTGTTTCAGCAAGGCATAAGAATGATGAAGCAAACCGTGTTTTAAGATTTTTTTAGACGTCTCCCCATGTAGAAGTGGGAAAGGGTAGGTGTCTGTTGAACTGAAACAAACCCCCAAAGCAAACCACTGCCGTCAAGTGTATTCTGCTTCCTGAAGAGGCTGTAAGCCCGTATGGGAGCAGGAGGCTTCATCTGTGGTCCCCAGAAGCAGCTGATGCGTAGGGACCACTGACCTTGTGGTTAGCACACCAACGTGGACTGACAGCAAGGCCGTCGTCATCCTTCTCAAATTCACCAGGAGGTTGGGTGAGCCCCAAGAGAAGGTTATAGGATTTCCTTCAAATCTGGCAGGTGGGAGTTTAAACCAATTTAACTCGAGCAAGCAGTTGGTGCATATTTCATGAAGACACAGGCAGTTGTAACCTCAGAGTTCATCCCCGAGCTATTTGTACAGAGAGTCCACATTTAGAAACACTCCAATTTGCAAAGAGACCCAAATAAAGGGGAAATTAGCATAAAGGGCTTGCTCACAAGCCAAGAAAATTTAATTTGGGTACTGAAACAGTAAAGTTCATTTTAAAACCCTTTGCCAGTGAACAGTAACAATTTCAAGCTGTATTTAGATTCAAGTGAGTTATTTTATTTACAATTTTGGATCTCATAAGACCTTAACATAAATAGCATAGTTGTAAACATTAAGTTATTGTTTGCTAAGCCCTAAATGAGATGTTTCAGTGTATTTTGGTATATTTTATTTGCACTTTCAAAAATAATTATCTTATATACATAATTCATTATGTGGGATATATCATGTAGAATATACATGTCATTTATATTTGTTATATATGTGCTAAAATTCATGCCCCCCTCATGAATTTCAAACAAAATTATTTGTGTCTTCACTTGGAAATTTGTGTCTTCACTGGGATTTTATTAATTTAAAATATTCCTATAATAAAGTAATCTGAAATAATTGGCTCATTTCATTTTGCATGCCTTTAAAAATTACCTTAACTTTTTAATTTATAGTTATAAAAAGTATGTTCATTTCTGTAGATAGACTGTGCTACAAATTTTCAAATGCATCATTTTTTATATTAGTGGTATAAGCTTTTTCACATTTGTTCTATAATATCTTCCCATTCTCTGCAACTTGTCTCTAACTGGTAGCAATTAAATGATTCCCTACCATTCTAATGCGATATCAAAATTTTTGGGGGGGAGCGGGGCATCATTGCCCTCTGGTGGTGGTGGGAGTTACCCAGCCTTGCTCCTGGAGAGCTGCCGCTGGATTTGAACCGCCAAGCCCGTGGGCCGCAGTCCCACACTCAACCACTACGTCACCGGGGCTCAGCCACGATATCAAAGTTTTTTAGCTTTCAATTACCTTACTTCCCAGAAGAAAGACGTGTTTTTCAGAATTCCCTAAAAAACTCACTGCCATCAAGCCAACATTGTCTCTCGCAACCCCCGTGTGGGTTTCCAAGTCAATAAATGTTCACACAGGTAGAAAACCCCGTCTTTCTCCCTCTGAGCTGCTGGTGATTTTGAACGGCCCACCATGAAGATTACAGCCTAAAGCATAACCATTATATTACCAGGGCTTCACAGATACATTTATTTATTTATTTATTTATTTATTTATTTATTTATTTATTTATTTAGGGAGGGGGCATCACTGCCCTCTGGTGTTCGTGGGAGCTACCCAGTGTCACTCCTGATGGTTGTGCGGGATTTGAACCGCCAAGTCCGAGGGCCAGGGGGGCCTGTCAGCACTCTGGCCTGGGCCTGTAGCTCCCCCACCACGTAGTCGGTCTCGTCCATCTTGATGCCTCTCCTGTAGGTGTGCTGGACGTACTTCACATCTCCCTGTTTACCTGAAGGGAGATCTGTAGCTGGTACTCCACCCGCTCCTTCAGCACAAACGACTTCTTCTTGAAACTCTCCAGGTCTCCCGCCAGGTCCAGCTCCAGGGGGCCGGGGCAGTGCTGCACACGAGGAGGGTCAGGCGGGTCAGGACAATGTTGGGGACGTTGGGGTCGGCGCAGACTCTGGTCGTCCTTGTCCTGCTCCTGGATCTCCTGGATGCTCTTCTGCGCCGGCGGCTTGTAGTTGACCGAGTGCTGGTTCTCCGCCGCAATCTGGGCCAGCTGCTCCGCGGTGGGCTCCTGCTTGGCGGTGCTGCCTGCCTGCTCTGCCACGGCGGAGGGTTCGTCTGCTCCCTCGCGAGCAAAGTGACAAACCCACGGGTAACTTTTTATATTAGTTGCCTAATGGTCTATGCAAAGAGCCCTGGAGGGCTATGTGTTGGGCTGCTGCCAATCATAAAGCAAGCAGTTCACAGCTACCAGGGGCTCCAGGGGGGGCGGACAAGACTTTCTACTCCCGCAGACAGAGTTACCGTCTCAGAAACCCACAGGACGGTTCTTGCCTGTCCGATAAGGTCGCTATGAGTGGGAATCAACTTCACAGGTACAAGTGGACTTGTGTGGGTTACAGGTGACAGCGAAGGCACAAAATCCATTTGCAGCCTTCTCCTGTGAATTAAGCCTTCCTTGAATTCCTTCTGACCAGGGTTGGGAATGGTCTTGCCCTCAGGCAGAGTACATTGAACAGCAGATCTCCTCCACCCCTCTCCAGCCAGTTCAGGGAGAGGCAGGCTCCCGTAGAGACTTCCTGCCATGTGTGTCTCTTTGATGGGGTCCCATAGTCCTGAGTTGTCCTTGTGACTGCTTTGGTCAAAGCTCTAGACCAATCTTGCCAGCTCTTCTATTGCTTTGCTACCAACCATGATGTTGTAACAGTTTCTTTGGAACTGAATGCTTACAAACTTTGATATGGCACTAGAACAATAGTCCTAATGACATGACTTTATGGCTATGAATCATCGGATGCCATTCGGACCTCGGCTAATGGTCTCCCTCACGGCTGATATGCCACTGTCCTGTGTAAGACTTAATAAATGTTCTCTTTCAATTATACTTGAGGGTTTTTTTTTCAGGGCCTCTTTTGTTCGCTTAAACATAGTCAAAGAGCTAGGCAATGCATGAGCTCAGCCATGCCAGCCAGGGACTCAGATGGGGGAGGAGGGCAGCACTCCCTGGCTTATCATACACATGCCCGTGGCTTTCAGCCCCTGAAAGAGTTGTCTCAGGCATTCCTGCAAATCATGTCTACAGTGTTTCCACTGTTGCTGAAAGAACCCATAGATCGTTCCCATCTACCATATCTTGGTTCTTGAAAGATTGAACCCACTCAGATGGGGACCTTCTTTCTAGTTTATGAACCAACTCCCGTGTGTAATCATTGGGCCCCAGAAACTTGACCTTGTGGAACTCACTGGGTCACCCCTCCCTCCAATCTGTGCCCCCCCACTGACCCCCTGTCATCCCAGGGCACCTTCCTTTCGCCCTTGGACCCAGAGAGTCCAAGAGCCATCATGTTCTGCCTGCATCAGTAGATTCTCTATCAAATAAAACCACCAATTCTTTTCTGGGTTTTTAACACCTGTGCAGGTTTTTAAATGTTGGAAGATTAGTCTGCTACCCAAAGTGTGAAAAATACAAGTACTTTCCGGTCATGTACAACCCTGTAAGGAATCATTCCTTCACTGATCCAACTTAGAATATAATATGATGTTCATTTAAAGAAGCATGAACAATATTTTAAATAAGTCTGTTCTGAGACGAGCAAAAAATTGCTATTTTGATCCAAGAAACGCTGTTGCTAAGGAGCACTGGTGGCGATGTGGGTCACACGTTGGGCTGCTAACTGCTGGGTCAGCAGTTTGAATCCACCACCCACTCCATTAGAAAAAGATGAGGCTTTGTGCTCCTGTAAAGATTTACAGCCTAGAAAACTCCTAGGGGCAACTTTATCTGTCTGATAGAGTTGCTGCAGTCAGAAGAGTTGTGATGGCAGTGAGGTATTAGTGAGTTGGGCTTTTGGGGAACACAGTTGCTGTGAATACACAGGCAGTTTTCTCTTAAACTCTAGTTGCCATTGCAGGATATTTATGATAATGCAAGCCTTATACAATGAGTGGAATGCAAGCAACACTCCAATCGAAATAATCTGGTAAGATTTTTCTTAGGTATGGGTATGAAGTTGGACTTTGAGCCAGCATTTAAGCGATGGTAAATTTAAATGATTACATCATCTAATGAAGACTTCTTTTGGCTGAGATAAAGGCACCGTATCCAAAACATTATTCAGAATACCATTAAATCACAATAGTTACATGACCTTGAGAAAATTACAATCTCCCCCTCATATTTCATAGCCTTCTTAAACAACTTAGCATATGGAAAGCTCTTGGATTACGTAGAACATAGTAATGAATTTAATGTATTAACTATTGGTACCATTATTATTATTATTCAGTTGATATAAGGGAGTTGGAAAGGTTTTCCATTTATATGAATTATGGAACTTATATAATTTTCTAGCTAATACTATTTTCACTTAATTTTTTTATTTTTTTGTTTTTGTCTTTAATCTAGATAATTGTTAAGACAAATTTGTCAACTCTATCATTTTCCAAATAATTGTATTGAATTTAAGTCCTTTCTGGAAAATATTTCCTTTAAGGAGAAAAAAAAGTTTTGTAGGTAAAGTGCTTGTTTCTAAAGAATGAGAGTAGAAAAATTGATAAAGAAGGTGATGCACTGAAAAGTATTGACATCAGTTCATGATGACTACTTAAATCTTAGAGTTTTATAATTGACCCAATTTGTTAAAAAAAAAATACAATTAATTACCTGATGAGAATCTCACATTTCTCATTTATATTTGCTTTGCTATACTTTTAGCAGTCTAGAAATCATTAAAAAAACATAAAATGTTTCTGGGAAGGAACTATTTCTAGTTTAAAAGCTTATAAACTTGGAATTTATGGTCATGACTAAGAGTTAATATTAGAATTGGACTTGTTCTGCTGCTATGAGACACTAAAAGACTGGATAAAATATATGAAACAGAAATCTTCAGATATTTAATTGCAAACATCATAAGGTTATCCTTCATGGTGATGTAGTGGTTATGTATTTGGCTATTCCTGGAAAGTACCGTGGAAACTCACTGTGTTAGTCTGGGTAGACTAGAGAAGGAAATTCATGGAGAAGTTTATATACAAAAGTAAATGAATATTGAGAAAACATCCAGCCCAGTCCAGATCAAGTCCAAAAGTCTGATATTAGCTCATATGTCTGACAGCAATCTATAAAGTCCTCTTCAGACTCATGAAATACATGCAATGATGCTGAATGCAGAAGACCGCCAAGTCAGCGGGTAAAAAGTGTCTCTGAATTCAGTGGTGTGGTAAGCATCTCAGCACTGGCTGGGGTCTCCATGTGGCTTCTCCTCAGGGATGTCTCACAGGAAGTCAGCCTTGTGTCTCCACAGTCAAGTCTCCAAGGGAGTGAGTCGATGTCTCCTGCTTCCAGATGGTATCAGATTTCCCAGAATTCTCAGAGGAGAAGGCCATACTCACACAGAGATCTCATTGGCTCTCTCCAGACTGACAGGCTAGATTCCACCCCTACACTCTTAATCCTCAAACTGACACCAGATTAGGGGACTGCCGCACTCACACAGGTGGTTATTTGGACTCTAGCTGACAGGTCGCTCTCAGTTGACATTGACGTGATGGCATTGAGTCTGGCTCTGGTTTCATGAGAGAAGGAAAGCAGGCCTTTTAGACCTTGGGCCTGAGAGCAGGGGAGCACAATGATGCTGCATCATCAAGGAGAAGAGATCAACATCCAGGGAATTTGTGATGCATAGAACAATTGAAAAGTGAATGGCCTACAGTAGGAAATCTTCAGAAAAAACCCTGAGTCTCTGGCTGAATCTTAATCTGAAAATGACTAAGAATGAACTCCAAGAGGCCAGGCAAAGTATTACTTAGAAATGACTATAGCTTTCACAGGACCAAAAGATGTTCAAGATCGTCACCCAGTTCACATTAAAAACCATTAAAAGAAGTCATTTGAGTTCAGACCTTGAATCAGAGTGGAGAAAACGCCTTAAACACCTCGTGTGTTCACTCATGCATCCATGCAATCTTTAAGTGGGAGTTAGAGACACAGGTCAAAATGCCACATTATGAAATTTCACTCCACCATGGGAAGAGTGTCTTTTTAACAAATGGTGCTGGCAAAACTGGATCTCTGGAAAATATTGTCTGACACCACTTCTATAAGGAGAAACACCAGACAAAGGCAGACATCTGTTCTCAGGGCATATAGTCACTAATCAGGTCTCTTAAGCCACAAGTGGTATGCCTGCCTAATACTCAGGAGCCCCCTGAGTATTTATGCCTGGCTATTTATAGATCTCACCTGCTTATTTATAGATCTTAATAACCACTCCACAGAGGAGGTCTCACCTCAGCAGGATCAGTTTCTCGTGGGGAGTGGGGTAGGAGGGGATGGGTAGAAGACCAGTCACTTCCTGCCAAATACCATTGTTCTATGGTCACCCCAAGGAGCCCTCATGCCATAGTCCTTCCATATTGGCCTGTGATCCACATGGTTGGGAGTTCAAAACACCAGCTGCTCCACAGGATAAAGACTAGACTTTCTACTCTTATATTGATGTTCAGTGAACCTTCATGGAAATTCAAGGCCAAAGGTGAGTGGAGGGCAAGTCTGCCATTGAAAAAGTGATTATACCCTAGTTGGTCAATAAACAGATGGAATAACCTGCCCTGGGGGGAAATGCTCAAATGTTACTTAAACAGACCTCCAAGAGAAGAGTTTACCCACTCTCATGTTCCTCACTGGGCACTTTGGACCCAGTTTCTATCCAGCCCTTGGTGACCCAGATCTTGTGCCATAGATGACCAGGATGTTAGACAGTCCTTTTGAGATGCACAGCATCCTCCATAGGTCACACCAAAAGGCTCTCATTTGGAAATTCCACTAAGATAACTGGACTTTCCCTAAAACTTGCTTATAAAAGATTTTAAAACTGGAATATCTCCTTGAACTTAAGGCTGAAACACCCTGGTGTGAGAAGAGGCAGGTGACTTGTATCTCAAAATTAAGCATTTTAAGGTCCTTCAACTGAAGTTCAAACCTTATGTTTTGAGGGTGCCCAATGAATGGCTCAGAATTACCATATCTTTGTTATTTTCATGCTTTCTTTGCTTTTAATGATTTTTCTTAGACTCACAGGCATGGTTCTACTTTTGTGAATGAGTGTTATTGAAAGATTTGCCCTATCTCCATTATCTATGACAGGAGAGGACTAGTATCTGGTACAGATAGTAGAGAAAAAGTAGAGAGAAAGTAGATCTATAAGCACCAGCAATTCTTCTCATTAGTAAACATCCTAAAGGATGTATCCCAATAGGCTGAGCCGTGGTGGCATAGTGGTTGTGTGCGGGACTGCAGCCCGAAGGGTTGGCGGTTTGAATCCAGCAGCAGCTCTCCGGGAGCAAGGCTGGGCTTCCTACTCCCATCAGGGCAGTGATGCCACACAAAAAAAGAAGTATCCCAATAGTTTCTTGGTATTATGGCATGGCAGGTTGTGGGGGAATAGAGAGCTAATCATGAGTACAAGAAAGAAGAAAGCGTTCTGAAAATTTTAAAGGATATTCATAATATGATCACCTTCACTACTGCTATCCTTTTTTGGGGGGGGAGGGGCATCACTGCCATGTGGTGGTCATGGAAGCTACCCAGCCTTGCTGCTGCTGGATTTGAACCACCAAGCCAGTGGGCCGCAGTCCCACACTCAACCACTACGCCACTGGGGCTCAGCCCAAGTGTTCTGAAATTGATTGTGGTTATTATTACATAATCTTTTAAATTTGCTTATTGAACTATAAATTACATATCAATGACTGGATGGAATCTAAATAAATGGATACATATTAATACAAAGTTCTTTAAAAAGAAACCTACATCTCCATTTACAGAAAAATGAAACAGGTCTGTACCTCACTACATAGAAAAATCAATGAACTCACAGAAGGACATTAAAGTTATCCAACTGGGAGAGAAGTAGGTGAAACTATTGTTATTTGCAGGCAACATAATTCTATACATTGAAAATCCCAAAAGCACCACAAGAGGAGTACTGACAGTGTCAGTGGAATATGGAAGTGGCAGGATATAAGATCAACAAGCAGGAGCTTATTGGTTTGCTATATATAGTAGAAAAGACCATGGAAGAGGAGATCAAGAAGGCAGTACCCTTCATAACAACCAAGAACAAGCTGAAATATCTAGGGATATATTTAGCCCAAACAGCAAAAGACTTACACAGGAAAACTACAGGACCCTACCAGAGGAAACTAAAAGCAACCTCCACAAATGGAAGAATATCCCATGCCATGCTGGTGAATCAGAAGACTCAATATAGAAAAGATTGCAATCTTACCCAAGGCATTATATAAGTTTAACACCATGCGGATTCAAATACCAGAAACCTTCTTCAAAGAATTGGAAAAATGAACCACCAATGTCATGTGGGGAGGGACGAAGCCCAGAATGAGCAGAGAACTCCTCAAGAAGAAAGACAAAGTCAGAGGGATAGCTTTACCTGACTTTAACACCTACTACATAGCAACAGTGGTCAAAACAGCATGGTTCTGGTATAATGACAGATACTCAGACCAATGGAAAAGAACAGAAAACCCAGAAATAAAGCCATTAACATATAGACAACATATTTGACCAGGGCCCCAAAAGCCATCAAATGGGATGTTGATGCCCTCTTTTAAAAGTGGAGCTAGAAACAATGTATATCCATCCACCTGTAGAAAAATGAAACTTCACCCCACGCATATGACTAAACTCCAGGTGGATCACAGACCTAGAAGTAAAACCCCCAAACTATTAGAACCATCAATGAAGGAATCAGGACAAACCTAAGATCCCTGCCTCAGGAAATACATAGGCTAACTACAATAAGGTAGAGTACACACACACACACACACACACACACACGTGAACCTGAAATCAACAAGTGGGATATACTAAAGATAAAGTACCAGTATGCATGGAAAGATTTCACCAAGAGAGTAACAAAAGAACTCACAGACGGGGAGAGGATTTTTAGCAAAGACTCAACAGACTTATTACTAAAATCTACAATACCCTGCTTGCCTGCAAAAGGAGGAAAACAGTTAACCCCCTGAGAAAATGGTCAAAAGACCTGAAAAGGAGTTTCACTGTTTCACTAGGGAAGCGAACCAAATGGCCAAATTGTGAGAAAATGCTCTCAATCATTAGCCATCAGAGAAATGCAAATTAAAACAACCATGAGATACAATCTAGCTCCTTTGCAGATAGTCCAAGTCAGAAAATCAGCAACAAATGTTGGAGGGGATATGACAATAAAGGAACTCTTCTCTATTGCTGGTAGTTGTGTGGATAATTAGAACCTCTGTGGACATCAATCTGGTGATATTTAAAGCAAATGGAAATTGAGCTTTTTATGACCCAGATATGACTTTACAGGGCATATAAGCCAGAAGAGGTAAGAAATAAACCAGTCATCTGCACTTCAATATTTATTAAGGCACAATTCATCATTGCAAAGAATTAGAAACAACCTAATTTCTTATCAACAGACAAGTGGATTACAAAACTCTGGTACATACACACAATGGAGTACTATGCATCAGAAAAAAAGCACTGATGAGCACACATGATGCACATTGTTTCATGGGAAGAGTTGAAGGAAATTATTGTATCCGAAGTTAACCAACCACAAAAGAGCACATACAACATGAGTCCCCTGAGATAAATATAGTCAGCACAGTAGGTATAGAAGAAAGGCTACTAAATTAAACTATGGGGGCTGAGGTGTAGTCAGTCTCGTGAGAGTCAGACCAAACCCAAAGAGGTATATGTTATTCCAACACAAAGAAGAGGAAAGAGGGGAAGGAGAAAAAGGGGAGAGATATAATGGCACAGGGATCTGTGGCAGCAGGGCACTAGCCGGCCTAGGGAGAGAGTATTAGTTATATCTCCACAGAATGGGGAGTGTGCATGCAGACCGCATCGCAGGGCAACAAACCATGAGGACAACGTAACCACATGGGCTGGCCCCAATCAGAACCAAACAGACCCCCTTGCCTAGAACTAGGTGTTACAGAGGACAACAAAAAAACTACAGTTTGGAGAGAGGGGTCAGCATACCATGTCCACAAGGAAGTAAACCAAGAAGAACCCTAGATGGGCACATCAAGCTGGGAGGACCACATTCCTGCATGGAGCTGCTAAGGCACAGAGAGGGCTGTAGGGACAACAATAGCTGGAGGCATGATGTCCCCTCACTAAAACATACCGAAACAGAGGACAATACTGGGGACACATGGTGGGGAGTCAGTCAGGTCTGAAGCCCCCACAGCAGGGGGTAACCAAGAAGGGAACCTAATGGATCAACAATGGAAACAAAGTCAAGCCACAAAGCCCCTGAGGAGCCCCCAAAATAGACTTCAGTCTAGGAGGGAAATTTCCCAGAATTCACCCAGCAAATAAGGATGACTCCATATGTACAGTGGGGAGATAGTCCTAAAGGTCAGTGGACAGGCCTGGAATTATGTAGGCTTTTTCATTTGTTTTTTGCTAGTTATTATATATTTTTCTTATTTTTTCAATCTTTTGTTTTCTTTTGGTTTGGTTTCTGTGATTGTTGGCTTGCCTACTTATAGATAGACATGGGAAGCAAGCTTGAGGAGAAAACTATGGGACCGATGGTTCCAGAGGGACTTGGGGGGAGAAGGAAGTGGGGAAAGGGATTGGTGAGATAAGAGTGCCATAGACAGGGTAACAAGGAGGGAATTAAAATCAACAACAACGAGGAGGATGTAGAGATCCTGGGGGTGTTGGAGTCACAGCAATTTAGCTGAGAGGAATTACGAAGAGGCAGAAGGGCAAGTGTGATGGTTGAGTAGGAGGAAGGTAATAGGAAATTGAGGAGAGATCTTGGAAGCAAAGTTATTGATAGAGATATAAGCATAGATGTGGACATGTATAACTAATTCATAAAAATAGAGATTTTGGCCTGTGTACATATATATCTATATAGGACTACACTGAGGCAGTGGAAGGACTTCGGGCCTGTGTTCATGCCCTCCCTCAATGCAAGAACACTTTGTTCAAACAAACCTGGTATTCTGTGATGCTCATAGTCCTGGCATAATTACTGAAGACAAAATGGGTGCATAAGCAAATGTGGAGAAGAAGGCAGATGATGCCTGACTATCAAAAAATATACTCTCTAGGGTCTTAAAGACTTGAAGTTAAACAAGCAGCCATCTGGCAGGCAACGACATGGAAGAAACACATCAATATGTGCTATCATGAATTGTTGATAGGCTCAGGTAACAGGCATCAGAAGACCCAAAGCAAACAAATAAAAAATTGTTGAGAACAAGGAGGGTTGGAGCAGAGACCCAAAGTCCATCTGTAGATAATGAAATAGCCATTCACTGAAGGGTCACAAGGAAGGGATGAGTAACCAGGGTGCAGTATAGCACTGACAAAACACACAATTCCTCTGATTCCTTGTAGTTTCCTCACCCCCCCCCCCACACACACACACAATCAAGACCCCAGTCCTGCCTTTCACTGAGGGCTAGACTGGAGCATGTGCACAGATACAGAAAAGAGATAAGAGCTCTTACACATGGAATTCACAAACAGGAATGGGAGTAGCAATACCAGCAGGATATAGGGAAGGTGGGGAGAAGATGGAAGAGAGGGAAAACTGATTGCAATGATGGACACATAACCCCCTACCCCCACACACACACCAAGGGGTCAAACAACAGACT
>PVJH01035647.1:0-19484 GCA_004026705.1 Nesogale talazaci
CAGAGTTCACAATGAAACTCCAGATTCCCTACTCCCCCAGGGAAATGGAAGTGTGTGGGGGGGGGGGGTGGATTTACGTTCCCGAATGGCATTAAAGCTCTGGACAGGTGCCCCACAGAGTGTCACAGTCCCCAGAGTCCCTCTGGGTCTCCCCCACCCCCCGCATCAGCCCCCACCCCACAGGAATTGGGGTTTGCAAGCTCTGAGACAGACAGAGACCAGCAGAGAATGCAAGGGGCAGGCGGGGAGGCCTTCTGTGGGGCCCCCAGCGCCGGACTGCTGCTGCTGCCCGGGTGGCAAGCGGCACTCCTGGGCCTGGGAGCAGGGAGAAGGGGTGGGACTAGCCCTGTCCCGCTTCGCAGTGTGTCCTGTGACCGTGAGCTGTCTGCTGGATCATCTTATTACGTGTCTCTGTCCCCTGACTGCAGTCTACACTGCTTCCAGCTGCCTTCTGGGCAACCACTCCCACCCATGGTGCCTGTTTGGTGGGGGTGGGGGGAAGGGGAGAGAGCCTTTGGCAGGCTTATTTTCTCACCAGCCAGTGGTCACTAGGGGCCACTGTAGGGGTCTAGCCCTCAGAGTGCAGGTGCCCCCCACAGACATACACGCACTGGAGGTACAAGGCAGCTGTGTGACTACTCTGGGGAGCAGCGCAGCCTGGGACGCCCCTGGAGAAGCTGTGGGGCCCCCCACTTTCGACTCTTAGGCAAATGGAAGCTTCTGTCACTGCAGGTTCTGATCTAGGGCCTTGGGGCTGAGGGGTGGTCCCCGGGCTGAACCCTTCACCTGAGCAGCATCACACCACCCGCCCCAGTCCCCGCTGAGTGTCCAGGGGCAGCCCACCCTCGGAGCACCAGCCCTCTGGGGCAGGACCCCTGGTGGCCTCCCTCTCAGCTCCCACCCCTGCTGCTCCCTGACTGGCGTCCCTGCCCACATCCCACTCCCAGTCTGCACCCCACCCCCGGGAACTACAGGGAGGCTCCCAGGACTTTTTTAGGGGCACATGGACCCCAGGCCTAAGGACACCAGCTCAGCATGTCTCAGCACTCATGTCACAAAATGTCTGGGGAGAAGACCCCAGCCCCTCGTGCCCTGCCCACCTGGGATGACCCAGGAAGTGACCTGGGGGCAGGGGCCGAGGAGCGGTACACATGCTGATGTCCTCTCTGGCCCTGATATATGCTGGGCCTGCCTTGGGGGCTGTTGAAGGCTGGCCCTGCCCTCCAGCCCACGGTATACCAGCCCCACACACAGGCTTGCTAGGCCGGGCTGCCAATTCCTTTTACCGCCCAAGCCCCGGGAGGGGGGCGGGGTGCTCCTATCCACATCCAAGGATTTATTTCACCCCACAAGGGAAGGCGCCTTTCCCCAATTCCCACAATTTGCCATGTGGCCTCCAATGTCCATCAAGGGACAGAGTGCCCCCCAGCTCCCCTCCCCAGCGCCTCTAACCACCCAGATGCCCTTGTCCCCGTTCCCAGGGCCACTGTGGACTCCACTGCCACCTCATTCCGGCAGGACCCCTTTCCCCTTCTTCCCCCAGTCCTCCCAGACAGACAGACTCGCAGTCATTGTCAGGACCAAGACCGTGAGTCCCATCGGTGACCATGACTGCCTAGCAGCAGGCGCAGGCCCTGAGCTCTGCCAGCAGACCTGGCTGCCACCCACTCCTGCAGGGCCACCCCACGGGCTGCCCCCTCTGCCCACCTCTACCTGCCACCACGGCCCGTCCTGAGTCTGTTCTGGGAGCCCTCGGTCCAAACCGCAGCTGCCTTTTCTCACTGACAAGGGGCACTCGTGCGGATAGTCTGTCCTCTGCACGGAGAGCAGACCCCGCGAGGGCGAGGGCGAGGGCGGCCAGCTGTCCACCACGGCCAGGCCCAGCCCACCAGCTCAGGCAGGCCTTGCGCTCCCAAGTCCCGAAGAAGTGACTTCTTGGGTCCGCGGGGTCTGTGTGATCAGGGTGGGATCTGAACCCAGGCTGGTGGTCAGGGCCTTTCCCTCCTCCCTCCCTCCCCCCTGGCAGTCCAGCTTCCCCGCAGACAAGCCCCCCCACCCTCCCCAGCGCGCCCTGTCCTCTGCTGGGCTGCTGCAGACCAGCGCGTGCCCATGAATCAAGCTGACGTTTCCATTACCGGAGGGAGACGGATGTGGGGCCCGGCCACGGGCTTGCTCCCGGCGGGCGGGGTGGGAGCAAGGATGACTGCTCATCGCCTCTGCTGCCCAGAAGGACACGGGCCCCGTGACTCACCGAGGCCGGGGGGGACCAGAGGTTAGGACCCTCTGGGGTCTGAGTGTCAAGTGCACGGCACAGTGGGTGCACAGGGCTGGGCCCTGGGCCCCCCACGGCGGCAGCACCTGTGTGGTCTGTGAGTGCTGTCCATCAGGGCCCCCAGGCGTGTACGAAGCCCGCATGCAGGCATGTCGAGCCGGCATGCCCACACACACCTGGGCCGTGCGTGTGCCTGCAGGCAAACACAGGGCCCGGCCTCTGCACGCAGGTGAGCGTGGTCGGGGGCCGGTGGGGGCCGGGGCTCTGCACCTGAGGGCTGAGGCCGCAGTTCGGGACACCTGGGTGAGGGAGGTGGGGGGTTGGGCTGTGTGGGGGTGTTGAGGCTGGAGACCAGGGCCACCGCCAGGCCCCAAGTAGGCTGTGCTGGGGGCTGTAGGAGAGGTCCTTCCTCCCCTCCCCAGAAGCCCGGGCGGCCACCCACAGGTGATGTCATCTGCGGGAGAGTTCATACCCTCCCTGACACCCACTGGCCGGCCTGGAAGTGCTCCTTTGCGACTCTGGTCTCGCTAGCAGTCTGTGCTGCAGGCAGGACTGGTGACTCCGCTGAAATGCCTCGTCCCAGGGCGCCCCTCCCGCCCCTTCCCTTCCCTGGGCAGGGGGAGCACGACTGGCCTCGCTGGGGCAGCCACGCACACCATCACAGGCAACTTGCACGGTTGTTTATTGGAGGCTTTTCTTTACGCCGATCTTTCTCTCCACCCAGTGCCCCCCGGGTTCCTCCAGAGCAGCGGTGTCCGTGGAACCCTGGCACCGGGCGCCGCAGTACATTTTGTCTACTACACGGTTACAGAAACACGACGACTCAGAGGTGACAATGCTGCCCGGGTGCCAACCGGAACCCCACCCGAACCCACCGACGTCAACAAGACCCTGGGGGTAGGAAGCAGGCCCTCTCCAGGCCTGGATCCTGCCGCTGCCCAGCCCGGTGTCTGCGGTGGCTCCCGCTCGCTGCAAGCCTAACCCAACTCCGAGTCCTAAAACCCATGGCCTTTACAATTTGACCCCAGTCTCTTCCAAGCCCTTCTCAGTGGGTCCCTGCTGTGGACGGAGGAGTCAGGAGTAAATGAATGAATGAATGGCTCAAGGCTTGATGGACCAATGGGCACAGACATGAGCCAGCGAGGATGGGGGGTGGGGGGCACCTCACCTGATGTCTCTAAGGTGTCCCTCTTCCCCAGGCCCTGCCCCTCGCCGGGGCGGCGTCATCCACCGCCAGTCCCTCTAGCTTGCTCCTGAACCTGCCCCCAAGGTCCTGTCCCCGGGGCCCCCTCCCACGTGGGCTGCAGGGAGGATGGGAGAACAGGCTGTCTGTGGCTGCCTCGGCACTCCTGCACGCAGGCCCGGCCCACAGCTGCTGCCTCTGCCCTGGGAACAAGCTGGAGCTTCCTGAGGAGCCTGGCGGCATCGTGACTGCGAGCTGGGCTGGGATCAGTGAGGTCAGCAGTTTGAAACCACCAGGGTCTCAGAGACTTTCCACTCCCATTTAAAAAAAGAAGTCTCGGCAACACACAGGAACAGTTCTAGCCTATCCTATTGGGTCCCTGTGAGTCGGCGTCAACTAGGTGGCATTGAGTCTGTTAGGGAGGCTTCGAGCGAGCTCCCTCCACAGGCAGCCCTGAGTGTCACCCACCCTCCCACCCTTCTTCCTGTCCGTCCCTGCCACCGGGGCTGTTGGACTGTCTCTGTTGTGCCCACTGTGCTCCTCCCGCCCCCCGCTGTACCCTTCCCCCAGGGGCATTTTGACAGCCTCTGTGTCCCAGCTTCACTGTCACTTTCCAGAGGCCTCCCATGCCCACCACCCTCCACGACCTCCACCCCATTGAAGGGGCTGCTTTGGGGGCTCCCGCAACCCCAACTCTCCCTCCTCACGACAAAAGCAAGCACCCCCAAAGCTCTCCCTCATGCCCCACACGTACCTGCTGCTGAACCTCCAGCACGGCCTGGGGAAGAGACAGGGAGGTGCAGGGAGCGCCAGGAGGAGCTGGAGGCGGGGCGTGGGTCCCCAGACCCACGGGGCCGCAGTGCTCCCCACCCTGGAGTGTCTGTCGGCCCGGTAGCCCTCTGTCTGAGGGTCCGGGCACTGCGGGAGTGCGGTCCATACGCCGGTGCACAGATGGATACACAGAGGGATGCGTGCAAGGATGCTTGGTGGGAGTCTGGTGTAGGGAAGAGTGACAAATGATGGATGGACGGGTGGAAGATGGACAGACGGAACGATGTGATAAAGGAGAACCCAGGGCTCTGCTCGAGGGAGCCTTTGAGAAATGTCTGGAAAGGAATGAATGACCCCTCGGGAGACCACTGAACAGGGTGCTTGAAGTCTTGGTTCAAACTCTGGTACAAACTCTGGCTGTGTCGCTGGCTGGCAGCTACTCGCTCTCTGTGACACAGCTCTTCCTCGTCGTTAAGATCGGGGCTGGTCCCCAGGTGTAGAAGTCCCAGGACTTGATGTAAAAGTGGCCCTCGACACGGGACGAAAGGTCCCCAGGGAGGGTCAGGGCGTGGCTATCCTTGAGATGTGGCCCAACCTCCTAGCTTAGACCTGCCTTTTAGGGCACGGCCCGGTGGGATGGCCCTGCTCTCTGGGACCCCCTCAGGCACCTGACACCCCTGCCCCAGGCCCCGCTTTGGTTCTGCACCCCCTCCCTGCCTCACCCTCTGTGCCTGGCCCGGAGCTCAGCACCACCAGGCCCATGGGAAGGAACGGACCCTGGGTGGGGCCACTGGTAGCCCTGAGCGCACTGGCCTGGACACAGCAAGAAAACGGGTCCACAAGCATTTATTGAGCCCCGGTTGTGTGCCTGCTGTGTGCCCCCCGCCCAGCCACGCAGGCCCAGCTTCTCCCTCGGGAAGCCCGCCCCTGTCCCTCACAGGGCTCTGCACCTCTGGCACCTCCCGAACTTCCTGGCTGGCTGGTGGCCCACGTGTCCCGTGGCTGATGTCCGTGTCTGGGGGCCGGCTGCAGCCAGCAGCGTGAGAGCTTCCTGTCCCAGAGCTGCCCTGAGACCCAGGAGCTCAGGAGAAGCACAGGCGGGGAGGCTCCCACGCAGGCGGCCCCAGCTCGCAGCACGCAGGCTCCGGCTCCGGAGGGGAGGGGCCGGGCCAGGCCAGTGGCAGCCAGCGGTCCAGGGCCCAGGCCGGGGTCTCCGTCACACCCAGTGCCCAAGGACCCAGCACTGGCGGTTCAGCTCCGGGGCTTCCTGGGCAGCGGTCCTGGGCCAGGAGCCCCCCAGGTGCGGCTGGTGTCCTGCCAAGAGACAAGTGGGGGGGGGGGCGGTCAGTGCCCAGGCCACAGGGCTCCTCATCTAGTCCATCTGCCCAGCGCTGCACATGCACCCCCGTCCCCCCTCCCGGACACCGACCAGGCCACCAGCGTTTCCACTCGCCAGCCCCAAATCCGCTCACCCATCTCCCACCTGTCAGCAGCTGTATACCTACCCTGCACCCACGCACCCCACACCTTTCCACATGCACATCTGCCTGGGGCCGCACACCCACTTACCCACCCTCTGACCACCGCTGACTCTTGTCTCGAGCACGCTTCGGTCTCGCCACCCACCCCCACCCCCAAAGGTGACCGGCTCCTCTCCAGACTCTTGGGGCCCCCCTCCCCTCCTTGCTGAGTACACCTGGCCTTCTTCAACCTTAGACGAAGCTTAGCCCAGCAGAACTTCGGTGGGTGCTCTGGCATGGTAGGGGTGGGGGTGGGGTGGGGAGTGAGCAGTTACTGAGCCCGACAGCCCCCCTGCCCCTCCCTCCCCAGGCAGGCACTCCCTGTTGCCGAGGCAGAGACGGAGGCACATAAGGCATGAGGCGCTGGCCCCGTGGACCCGGGTGAGATGCCAAGCATCCCGCATTCAAAAACTGTGCGCTCCCCTGTCCCACTTCGGAGTGGTTCCTTGTTGGGCTGCTCACGGCAAGGCCAGCAGTTCAAGACCCCCCGCTGTCCTCGGGAGAGAGATGAGGCTTTCCCCATCCATAGAATGAGTCTGGGAAGCCCACGGGGGGGGGGGGGGCAGTTCTCCTGCCCTGTCCTGCGGGGTCGCTGTGAGGCAGGGCTAACTCAGGGCAGGCAGTCTGGTGGGGTTTGGTCTCCTGTCTGTCCTCTGTGTCCCTGTGGCTCCCAGGGGCGCCTAGGGGCACCTTCTAGGGTCACCTGGCTCTTTGTAGGCAGCGCCTGCACCTCCCACGGACCAGGAGCTCCGTGGTCCTCCTCTCCCCACTGCAGTGCCGCCCGCCCGGATTCTCTGCACAGTCTCCGGGAGGGCGCAGCAGGCGAGGACAGGACTGTGTGCGCACAGGTGTGCGTGTGCGTGTGCGCACAGGTGTGAGTGTGCATGCAGGCACGTCTCCTCTGCTTCCACCTCCCGCAGCAGCTTCCCTCTTGCTGTTACTGTTACTATTCTTTCAAGGGGAGGGAGGGTGAGAAATGTTTTACAAACACTGTGGAATCCTGAGGCCTTGGGAGGAAAACATCTGTTGGGGTCTGGGAGGCAGAAACATCCTGCCCAAGGTGGGTGGGAATTTCTTTCTTCTCCCCTTTTTAAATTGAGAATCAAATAACTGGTGCCCGGGGGGGTTTGGCTGTTTCCCTCCGCGGTTATTTAGAAGTGGGAGGCGCTCTGGTAGTGGGCAGCAGGCAGAGGACCCTGGAGGGGTTTCCACCAGGACCAAGGGGCTAAAGGACTGAGGGCAGAGGGGTTCCCTCATGGTTCTAGAGGGGCTCACCCCTCCTCGAGCCAGTCACGCTCCTCACTCTGCCCACAGGAGCCCCCCTTTTCTCCTCTCCCCGGGACCCTGTGCTCTGGGGGGTGACTCTCCGCCTGGGAGCAGTCTCCTGCTGCAGAATGAGTCTCCCACCCACGCGTCCCCCACACCCGAGGACGGGCGCCTGGGACAGCTGTTGCCATGGAGAGTGAGGTGACAATCTCCCGGCTGGGCGGCAGTGACAGCGAGCCCCCCCCCCCCTGCCCCCCCACGGCCGATGCCGTCCACGGGAAGCTGGTTTGGGGACCTAGGAGTGACCGTTTGCCAGACTGCCCCTTCCTTGCACAGTCCCTGTGCCGAAGCACCCCCAGGCCCCTGCCCCGTACCAGCACCTGGCGTGGCCCCTGCTCAGGGTGGTGATACAGCAGGGTGGGGGTGGGGAGCATGGGAGGGGTCCTCGGCGTCCCCCTCCCCCACATCAGGAAGGACACACAGTGAGTCCGGAGCTGACTGGGCCAGCGAACAGCGTGCTGGGCACCTACTGGGTGTCACACTCCGTACCGGGGGGGAGGGGGTGCGGGGCTCTGCTGGGGACACTCGCGGCCTAGGCAGGGGGACAGACTCGGGGATGCGTGGAGAGAGGGTGGCCCGAGCAGCCCCACAGCTCTTCCTTCCTGGGCACCAGGAGCCGTCCCACGCCCTGGGTGGGGCGGTTCACGTCAGCCTCCACAGGAGAGGTAGGTGCCCCCTCCCTCTGCCAACTGCCCTCGGGTCATTCCCGACTCATGGTGACCCCAGAGGACTGGACAGCGCTGCCCCATGGGTTTAGAAAGCCTTTCTTCCTCCCATGGGGTGGCCGATGGCTTTGAATTGCTGACCTTGTCATTTGCAGCAGCCTGGCTTGTCACCCCGATGTCACTGGGGCGCCCGTAGTCCACAGACAAGGGGCTTGGGGCCTGAGCCCTGGATTTGCACCTTGCCAAACTCGCTGCAGGGGCCAGGCTCTAACCACCAGGCAGCACTGCCCCGCTGACAGGAGGTCGGTCATCCGACCTTGGGCAGGGGACGGAGGTTGGGGGGAAACGTTCGCAGAGCGGCAGGCCCTGAGCCGTCAGCCAGGAGAGCCCCCCTCCACCCGAGGAGAGGCGAGTCATCTCAGGGGGAGAAGGAGGCGGGGCCCATGGGGGGAGCGGGGAGGCTTAGAAGGCTGCAGCTGCAAAGGATTCTGGGTGCCAAGGGAAAGAGGCCCCATGCGCCCCCTCAGGGCCACAGGCTCCATCCCAAAGCAGACTCACAGGAGTCAGGCTCCTGGGCCCTGTCAAGGCAAGCAACTGAAGCCCCAGGAAACCTGCATTTCCACCACTGCCGTGGGTGTTTCCTAGTTCATTCTGGGGAGCCCCCCTCCAGGAGGACAGTTTTTCTCTGTCTTACAGGGCAGCCGTGGGCCCCCATTCCCTCCACGTCAGCGGGTGGCGGTTTGGGTGTGTGGATACTTGCCTTGTGGCTCAAGATCAGGACTCAGTGACCTTCGCACTACTGGCTACCTGCTATGTGTGGCAAGGTGGGCGTGGTCATCTCTGCGTGCCACGTCCAGTCCAGGGAGGAGAGGCATGAAACGGGATGTTGTCAGAGACAAGCTCAGAGAGTGGGGAGAGGGGCAGGACGGTGAGAGAAGGGCTTGGGGAGGGCCGGGGGGGCCTGCCTGTCAGCCAGAAGCCGTGCAGGCTGTGATGGGGGTTGGGTGCTCGGAGCAGGCGGGGAGACATGACTGAGTAGGTGACTCTGGAGGGCAGGCTGAGCCATGCCAAGCAGCACTCGCCTTGCCCGCGCCCAGGCTGGCTCCCAGGAGGGTGTCAGAGGGACGGTGGCAGCCCCTTGAGCCTCGCTGGAATCTTCTTGCTCAGACCCGGCCAGGGGGAGGGGCGGAAGAGGCAGGACAGCAGCATCAGCTTCCCAGGGACCTTGTCAGAATGACACACTCCCAGGCCCCAACATCTGGGAGGCAGGGGGACAGGGCCCGGCAGCCTGGGCTCGGGAGAGGTGGGCCAACGTCGGGCGATACCCTCATGCCTCAGTCTCGGCCGGGGTCTGGAGCCTCGCCAAGCTGCAGGCCCATCTGTGCTCCGAGCAGGTTGGCATGGCTATTCGTTTCCGAAATATTGTCTGTTTCCATTTTAATAAAGGAAGCTGCTCCGGCAGCAGTCTATTGGATTGGATTTTTGAGCTCATAAAAATGCCAAGTTGCTCTGGGTCCGGAGTCTGCCTTGAAATTCTCCCCACTCTTCTGGGGCAGCGGGGGCAGAGGCCCGTCTAGACAGAGCTCCCAGAAGCCTCGCCGGGGCTGACGAGTGACAGCTCTCACCCGGCCCGGCCTTTCCCGCCGCCGCACCTGGCAGAGTCAAAGGCTTTTCTCCAGCATTGAACTTGACAGGTGCAATCAGGACCAAAGCCCATCAGCCCGAGAGGCGGGTGCAGGCACCGGGACCATATGGCGGTGCCACTCCCGTCGAGTGCCGTATCTGACGTGCTCTGGACGGAGCTGGCTGGTGGCTCTGCAAAGTCCCCAAGGCGGTGTCAAAGGCAGGCTGTTCCTTGGAAGGGGGAGAGGAGAGGGGGGAGACCAGAGGCAGCTTTCCTGTCTCAGTGAAAAGAGGCAGAAGTTTGTGTGAAAGCTCGGGTGGCCTGTGGCTGTCGGGGCGGAGGGTAGGGAGAGGGGCTTGGAGGTTTAGTGTTACAATGCCTACCTACTGGGTCCCTCACTGCGCCCCGGCTCTCGCGAGAGGTGCCTGTTCTGGTGAGACTTAACAGAGATGGGGAAACCTACAGGGCACGAGTCAAGGAACAACATGTGAAGGGTATTAAGAGAAGCTGGTTAGATGGTCTGAAGGAATATATGCACCGGGAGAGCGACCTTGGGGGAGAGACCTTTCAGGGGAGGTCTACGAGAGTAGACAGTGGGAGCCACGTGAGGACTTAGGGGGAGAGCATTCAGCCCCGACTGAAGGGGCAGGACATACAGATGGCCCTGTGGGGGAGCTGAGATTTCCAAGGTCAAGGAGGAGGAAGGTCAGTGTGGCTGGAGGGAAGTCTGTGGCAGGGAGGGGCGGGTTGTGGCTGGAGGTCTGAAGGGTCAGAGGAGGCCTCAGCGGGCAGTAAGGGAGCTTAGAGACCCAGCGTGCCAGAGGGCAAGGGGGCACACATCCCTCCGTCCCCTGGGCTGCCATGCTGCTGGCTGGGAAGTGCTCAGCTCAGACGGGTAACGGCCGTGGAGTTTCACACCGCACTCCCTGCCACCCTCCTCCTCCTCCTCCTCCTCCTCCTCTGCTCCTCCTGCCGGGGAGCTGAGCAGCTGCTGGTACAGAAGCATGATATGGCTCATCCAGGCAGTTCTAAAATATTTTCTGGGCCGAAAATCTCTGAGCAGCTAAGAGGCCACTGGCTGGGGGCGAGCTCTTTTCCTTCGGTGACTGGCCAAAGCCTGCAGTGCTCTGAGGGGGGCCCTGCTCAGGCCCGGCCCTGGGCCCAGCCTGGCAGATGGACTAGGTCCAGCAGGGGGGGCCGTGGGCTGGGCGTGACTCTCGCCCTATGTGCTGGGTTCAAATCCCAGGTGTGCCACGTGCGGCTGTGTGATGGTGGGTCAGTCCCTGGGTGTCTCCTCTGGGCCCCATCTTCCTTATCTGTGGCACGGAGGGCGCTGTGCTTAGGATGAAGGGGGGATCTGAAAAGCCAGCAGATTCAATGGTGGGAAGGGGGTGCCACGTGGGATGATGTACTCCAGGGTGATTGGCCAGCTAGGGGTCACAAGGCTGTCCAGTTCCTTCAGGGGTGGCTCATGCCTACCCAATCCCCACTCCTTGTCCTGTCTCCTGCGTTGACCCCCGTGGTCCAGCGAGCTCCCCTCTGAGGGTCCCTGTCCAGAGAAGTGGGCCTAGCCAAATATTAACTCACCAGAATGGCCCACGGGACCCTCAGCTCCGACACCGTGGGGTCTCCTCCCCTACCCCATGTTCACACGGTACCCCAGTCCCTCGCAGGCCGAGGAGAGGTGGCTACCCCTGCAGAGGCCTGGGTGCCCCGTGAGAGCACAGAGCCTGGCTCCCAGTACAGCCGCTCCAGCGCTCCTATCCTCCGCTGCATTTAGAGAGCGCAGGGCGGGCCTCTCGGGTCCCACAACCTTCCCCCTAAGGGCAGCGGCATTGACCCCTCTATCCCTGTCCTCGCTACCCGTGGTGAGCTCCTCCGCCCTCTCCCAGTGACCTCTGGACACCCACACACGCCTTCACAACTTGCCCACCACCCCTGACCCGTGGAGAACACCAGGGAGACCTCTCCCTTTGCTCAGAGGGCGATGGGCTCTGGACCCCTTGGGGAAACTTGGAACCCTGAGATTCCGCAGGAGCAGGGGGCTGAGGTGTCCATGCGGAGAAGCCCCCGGGCGCAGGGGCCAGTTTGGGCAGCTGAAGATCACTGGAGCTTCCTTCCCAAAAGGCTCTGAGCACTGGGCCGGGACCCGACTGCACATGCTGTAGCTGCTCCTCCGCGGACTAGCTAAGCTGTGTGGCCCCGGACAAGTGACTCAACAAGTGACCAGGTCTGATCTCCTCATCTGCAACATGCGGGGGGCAGTGGTCCTGGCGGTGGGGCCACCGGTCAGAGCGGGTAGGCGAGGGCCTGAGAAGCCCCAGAAGACCCTGGTCACATTGGCCGGCTTGGCTGAGCTCTGAGTCCCGCGGCTTCTCTGCCCCTGGCCGTGGCCTTCACGCCGCACAGCAAGGCCCTTCCTCGTCGATCCGCTCCTCTCTGTCTTCTGGGTCAGGCATCTATTTTCCATGGGTGGCCCAGATTCTTCTCGTGGTGTCCCCCACAGCGAGGTCTATGAAGCCAGTGCGTCTTGACCTGCCCAGAGCTTCCCGCAGCACAAACCCTGTGCCCTGTCAGTCACCACCCTGACTTGGCGATTCCTACCCGGGAGATGCCCTCCCCTCAGACCTGCGACCAACCCTGGCCTGGACTCTGCTGTCGCTTCCCTGCATTGTACCCCACTTCCCTCCTGAGCAGCCCCATTCCCCTGCCTGCTGGGGAGGCATGAGTATCAATACCCATCCCCACTCCCGACCTGCTCTAGGGTGTCATGGGGTTGCTAACCACGCTTTGCCTGCTGAGGCCAAGGTGAGCAGTTCAAAACCACCAGCTGCTCCAAGAGAGAAAGACGAGGCTTTCCAATCCCGAAGTAAAGATTCCATCTCAGGAAGCCCCGGGGCAGCTTTCTCACTGCCTACAGGGTGTGTGTGTGTGTGTGTGTCTGTGTGTGTGTCTGGGGTGGAGCGCAGGGTGCTCTGGCTCATCCCTGGTGGCTCTCCCGCCTCCGGCAGTCCAGAGTCTACGGACCAGGTGCTGGCGACGGACAGACAGACGAGGCCACTTACGGGTGAGGTATCTCTCATGACGGCAGTCTAAGCGCAGGCCCTCCTCCTCAGTCCCGTCGCCCTTCTCGAGCCTGCAAGGAGAGACAAACGCTGTGTGAGCAGCGGGACGGAAGCTCTGGGAGAACCGTTGGCCAAGCAGCTTTCTAGTCGCCGCCTCTGGGGATAGCTCCCTCGGGCAGCCCGTGTGTGTGCACGTGCGGGTGGGGCGGTCACCGCGTCCACCCTGCAGGGACAGCGGGCGGCGGGAGGTGAGGGCCAACCTGAGGCCGCTCCGCAGGTTCACAGGCACAGAAGGGAGACCTCAGGTCGGTGCAAACGGGCTCAGCATCCGGAGCCCCTGATCTGACGAGCCCTGCAGGGAGCGGCAGGGCGGCACAGAGCCCTGGCAGGGCGGTGGTTACTCGCTGGGCTGCTAACTGCAAGGTCGAGGTCAGCCCTTTGAAACCACAGTTGCTCCTCGGAAGAGACCGGGGCTTTCGATTCCTGTGCGGAGTTCCGTTCCCAGAAGGCCTCAGACAATCACCGGGGCTCAGCGCCGACTCGGAGCCTGGTTTTTAGTTTTCTCAAAATCCAACCGTGCACTGAGGACACTATATGGCTGTCTGGGCGTTTAAAAGATGTCAGGTACGCGTCTTGGTTTCAGCTTAACCATGACTTCAGGGCAATCATTTCAGGGGGCCATCCGACCTACAAGACTCTAATAAAAGTCTGTACCCCTGTATGAGCTGGATACTGGTTCTTCCTTAAACTAAAATACACTCTGGAGACCCTTCTACGGCCAGGAAAGCAAATAAGCCCGCAGGGAAGAAGCACACCAGCCTGGGTGGTCATGGGATGTCGGCGGGATCAGGCATCAACATCAAAGATCCAACACAAAGCAGCTATATTGATACGAACCAGGGGGCGGAGTGGAGCCCCACAGTCCACGTGTAGCTCATTAGAAATCCCCCCACAGAAGTGGTCTAAGGAAGGGATGATTTCAACCAGGGTGCAGGACGGCACTGAGCAATCACGCATCCTTTCTCTACACCCCCACCCACCCCCCAGTGCTAACTTACAAATCTGGTGACCCTGGGGAACACACATGGGTACTGATGAGCTCTGGACACATGGAATTCAGGACAGATAACCCCCTCGGGAACAGGGATGGGAGAATCGATTATCACGAGGGGAGGGGGACTGTGGGGGAGGTGATAAAAGGGGTAACTCATCACGAGGTTGGATATAGCCCCCCCAAGGGACAAATAACAGAAATGTGGGTGAAGGTAGACAATGAACAGTGGAAGGTACGAAATAATATATAATTAATTGATCAAAGATTTCACAAGGTGGGGAGGGAGAGGGGAAAAAAGAGGAGCTTATACCAAGTCCTCAAGTAGAAAGTGTTTGGGAAATGATGACGGCAACATACGTACAGATATACTTGATACGACTGATGTATGGGGGTTCTTATGGCTCAATACAACTGATGTATGGGAGACAGGGGTGGCGGCTGAGAAGGAGCCCTGCTGAGGGCGCCATCCGAGCGAAACATTGACGGGGCTTGAACTGAGGAAGACACGGGCAGGGGTGGGGAGGGGGGGCGCGGCTGGAGAGTGTGACTCAGGACCACCAGTCTCATAACAAGGCGGGAATGATCTTTACCTCGGCGGGGAGAGACGGTGTTCCTGTAAACACGACGCATCTTGGGGCTGGGCCCTGTGGTTCTCTGGCATTGATCTGGGTAATAAGTGAGTGCCTGACATGTGCGAGTCTGATCCCGGCCCTCCTCTGGCCCGGCCACTGGGCTTCTGTAGCTGCCGAGGCTCTCCGCACCCCTGGCCGGGCTGGGCAGGCCCAACAGGGCCAGCTCGCCCTGGACCAGGTGCCTTCGAAGGAAGGCTCGGGAAGGAACCCGCTCTGCACCCTGGGGGGTTCAGGATAGAAAAAGTCATGGCTGGGAGTCAGACGACTTGGAGTTTTTGGATTTTTTTGGGGGGGGGGCGTCACTGCCCTCTGGTGGTAGGAGTAGGAGGCCCAGCCCCACTGCTGGAATCGAACCTCCATCCCAGTGGGCTGCAGTTCCGCGCACAACCACTATGCCACCGGGGCTCAGCCCCAGACGACTCGGAGTTTTGATCATTTGTAGAGGGTCTTTATTATTTATTTATCTTTAGGGCTGCAGAAGGGAGTAATAGGATGGACCTACAGGGATCTGCGTCCTCCCTGGAGTGCCTCAGAAGAAAGGCCGGGTGATCTGCTTCCAGAAGAGCAACCGCGGGTCGGAGAGCCCATGGAGCACAGTTCTGCTCTGCCGGGCTCGGGGTCTCTGTGCATGTGGGCAGACCCCACGGCAGCAGGTGGGTCTGGGCCAGTTTTTGCCTCGTGCTCACCCTCGGCTGCCCACCGAGATCACGGGAGAGTCTGAACAACAGCTCTGGGGGTTCTAGCGTGGAGCTGAGGTTGGGGACCACTGTGGAGGGACCTCTCTGAGGAAGCCGGGTAAGCTCATGGCCAAACCCAAACCCTGTCTGGCTCCTCACTTTGCTGGACAACTCTTTCCCCCTTCCCCAAGCCCACTCAGATTCACCAGCTTAAGTCGCAGGACCTGCAGGACCCCGGCAGCCTTCCGCCAAGGGACTAAGCCTTGATAGTGGGCCAGGGTAACGACCCTTGGCAGGGCCAAGGGGGCAGAGAGCAGCGCCTCCTGGCAGGAAACCTACTGCCCGCAGGAGTGAGGAGAGGACCATGCAGTGAGGTTGGCGGAGCCTTAGCCCTGCACCAGATGGCGTGACCTGGTGCCCGCTCTTTTGTGGGGGCAGACGGGCCTACGAGGGGCTGCTCTTGTTGGCTGCCGTCAAGGCGACCTTGTGGATAACAGGAGATTCGGCCCAGCCCCTGGGTCGCCTTCACGGCCCTGTGAGCATCACTCCCACGGCGACCAGCCATCCACCCCTCTCACGGAGGCTGCCCCTACTCTATCAGCCACGCTGTCCTTCCCTGGCTATTGGCCTTTCCTGACCGTGCGATGAAAGTAAGCGGGAGGAAGCCTCACGGCGGTTGGGTCTCAGAAGCAGCCCTGTGACATCTCTCCCCTGGCCGATGGGAGCCTTCGCCTGGCAGTTCTCGGTGTGCGGCAGACTCTGGGCTCCACCACCGTCTGAAGGGAGCTGGTCTCTTTCTCTGGGAATCAGCTGTGGCCATGCCAGGTGTCCCTCAGGCCTCTCTGCCTCTGGAAGGTCACAGTGGTCCTTTGCAGCAGACTTGCCTGAGGCAGGTCTGACCTCTTAGTTCTTCCTTTCATGAGAAGCCATCATGATAATAAACACCACCGACCCCCCCTCTCTCCCCACCCCTGTCACCTGACGAGGCCCTGGTCCTTGTCATTCTCTTGAACTGGTTTCATAAGCTGTCTTCAGTCACAACATTGGGCGCGCTCTGTTTCCTAGGCCACAGCAGTAAAAAGCCATGGAGCCGATGACGTTGAAGAGCGGACATGCGTGGTCTCATGGTCCATCCAAACAAGGACATCGGCCATGTGGAGTCCTTCCAAGGGCTCCGAGATGGAAACTGTGCCCTGCCGCCCGCCTTCCCCCTGGTGGCCCCTGGCTTCCATCTGCTTCCACAACCAGCGGACAGCTCTCCATCTGTTTACCTCTTCCAGTCCGTTCTTTTGTCAAGCAGGCTCTGCGTGTGATGAGGGCCCACCTTACTCCAGAACCCCTTAGGTTGGTGGGTAACACCTTCAAGTACCCCCGCGGCAGATGCAGCCGCACTCACAGGGACCAGGGGTCAGGGCTCCGGTGCGTCTCTGACAGGGCTGCTGCCATCATCCCCATCTCTGGGGGAGTTGGTTCTGGTGCTCTAAGAACCCTACCCCACAGCTCCCTCCATGGGGCCAGATGATGTCACAATGTCCCTCTTTCCGCCTTCCTCAGTGCACACGTCCCTTTCACGGTCGTAGGAATGCCAGTCAACTTGAAGAGGTACGAGAGTAGAGGGGTGGAATCCAACCTGTCAATCAGGTCACAGCCTGACGATGCTGTCCTTGCAGTGTGTGTGTGTGTGTGTGTGTGTGTGTGTGTGTGTGTGTGACCCTCTTATAGGGAAGAAACTGGGAACTTTCCTCTCTCCCAGACTCTGTGTCTCCTCCCTCCCCCCTGGGACTTCACTGGCACTCTGCCTGCCCCCAGGGGCAGCCCTGGGTTGGTCACCGACCCTCAGAGTGCTCAGGGCCCTGCCAGGTTTCCACCAGCTTTGGATCCACGGGACTCCGTTCCTACCATCCCGTGAGCCCCCCCTTTCATCATCAGCCTGCAGCTCGAGAGTCTGCAGAAGGACTGGCTCATGGATGCGCCTCAGACGGAGGGGCTTGAGCTGGATGGGGCTGGGCTGACTCCTTGATACAAGATGACTTCTCTGTAGAAAGTTCTGTCCTATCTGTGGATGGCTGTCCCTGCATTGGCTTCTCTAGACAATCTGGCCCAACACAGCTTCCTTCCCACGGTCACTGAGACTGAGGCGGTGACCTCGGGAAAGGGAGGCTCTAGACACAGCAGGAGAAGGATCCAGAACAGAGAGAGTCCTCAGCAGAGCCCCATGGCACAGCCTTCCTGGACGTACAGAGTCCTCCACCGGAAGCCACTGTGGACAGGTGCAGCAGTGACAGAAGTGGGGCCTGCCAGACTTGTGCAAGGCATCAACATCGATGTTGGCCGGGCCTTGCTGTGTCAGCTCTGTGTATCCTCACACCTGCATCCTAACCCATGGAGGAGCTCACCGCAGGGTGCCCACCACCACCCCCATCATCACCTTCATCCTTCCCATCTGTAACATGGGCAGACACAGGGGAAGACGGGCTAGCAACCTGCCTAAAGCACAGAGTCCTGAGAGCTGGCTTCCCACACGGGAAACGAACCCCGCGGACAATCGACTCAAAGCTGCTGCACCCAGGTCCCGTGGCCCCTGTGATAGGGAGGTTGATGTGCCAACCTGCCCAAAAGGAACATGTGGGGATTTATCAGGTCGCAGTTTGAGTGGAGGGCAAGGAGATAAATGGCTCTGCGAGGTGCCCCCCTCCCTCCCCACCCCCTGCATCTTGCTCACTGGTGATCAGAGGGTGCTGGAGCATGCATGCTGCTGCTGCTGCTGCTGGAGCTAGTTCTCTGCCTCAACCGGTGAGCGATACCAACTGTGGGCCAGGCCAAGCTGTGGATCGTGTCACTAGAGTTTGGGGCTCTTCGAGACCTGCTTCGCCACGCGGCTGGTGCAGACATCGCTTGAGTTCGAGGCTTGCAGTGCATATCCCATTGGGACCTGTTTCCCTAAGCAACCACCTGAGCTACTGACTGCTGCCGACCCACCTGCTACCTGGGGGCAGACTGCCTGCCTTGCCCGAGGGAAGATGCCCGCTGTCTGCTTCCTTGACCGTGGACCTGGCAGCCCAAGTGAGTTGAAGGACTTCCAGTATATTAACTGTTCCACTCTTCAACTGAGCCCTCTGCTCTGCGGAGTGGTCTAAGTCGCTGTTATCTTCCATCCTGCTGTATACAGCTATCGATCTACGTAAAATCACACGTGTCCTGATTTCGCTTCTCTAGCGAACGCTGCCTGACACAGCCCGACACGCGGGAGCCCGTGGGGCTGGCTCAGGCACACGCCAACAGTGAGTGGTGCCGAGCGGGGACTTGAACTCAGGAGGATCTGTGCCTGGATTTCCCAGCCCCAGCCTGAGGCGTCCTGTGTTGTGAGGCTCCTTATGGAGGGGCTGCTTAGAAGCCACCCAGCTCTGGCCCAACCGGACCTGTGACAACAGCTCTCTTGGGAGTGACAGTGTGGTCACAGCGGTGGGCTGGCGGGTGGTGAGGCAGAGAGACTCGGAGCATGAATGAGAAGTGAGGTCTTCTCTCCTGCAGGATCCACCTGCCTAACCTCAGGGCTTCGTGTGATCGCAGCAAGCCGGGCCTCGGTAGCTAGTGGCGAGGCTGACTGGCCCCCGGGCCTTGTCTCTGGTCTGCCAGGTGTGGGTCCCCAGGGCCCGGGCCTCCCGGGCACCATGTTACCTGCCCCGCCTGGCCGTGTCTCTGTCGTCCTCGCTCTCCCTGGCCTCCACTGCCTGCTGCTCACAGTCTGTGTGCCGCGCTTCTCAAACTGTCTTGGTGAGCAGTCGACCGTGGGCCGCCGCTTCTGTCCAACACAGGGAACGTGAGCTACTAGGAAAGGAAATGGGGGTGGAGGGGGGAGGATCCCACAGGCAGAGTCGCCCTGCAGTCAGACCGAGAGCATGGTGAAGTCGATGGTGGCAGAGACCGTTTGGTTAAAACGCTGTTACCTTCTCATTCCATCTGCCTTCCGGCCCAGTCGAACGGCTGTTTCAGCTTCTGATATTTTCTATTTCTCTGTGATTGAGAAACTGAAACATGTCGATGCTTTGTCTGCACGAGGTTGCTGCTTGGGCTGGCTTGTTTGCTTCCTGTCTGGGTTTGGTGTGATCTTCTGCATACGAATCCAGGAGCAGGTAGAGCTATAGAGGCAGCAACTAGATTGATCTTCGCCTAGGGACATGGGGGGGGGGGGGGTGACAGGGAGCCAAGCACCCTGAGCAGGAGAAGAAAATGGCTTGAAACGGATTGCGGTGATGATGACAGAAAATTTCTTAACATGACTGTGCTGGTCCGGGTAGACTAGGGAAATGAGTTCATAAGCACACATGTACAGATAAGGAAGAGGTTTATATACAGCGGAATGGAACATTGGGAAAGCATCCCAACCCAGTCCAGCCCAAGTCCACAAATCTTTTATTAGCCCACATGTCCGATACCAGTCTATAAAGTCTTCTTCAGGTTCACGAGGCACGTGCAATGATGCCAAATGCAGGACGATCACAGGCCAGTGGGTAAGAAAGTCTTTGGCTCCAGTGACGTTGTAAGCATTCAGCGCCAGCAGGGCCCTGTGTGTGGCTTCTCAAGCATCTTCGCGCGGGCAGGAGTCTCTCTGTGACTTCTCTGGCTTCAGAGGTCTGGTTCCATCAGGGTAAGCCCATGTGGCTTCCCCCCCCCCCCCCCCCCCCCCCCCCCCCC